>JAZAYU010000523.1:177437-275910 GCA_038501625.1 Corbicula japonica | reverse complement strand
GCATATTACCTTGCCCCTGATCTGAACTCTTTCATAATTGTCTCCCTTTCTTTTTGTGCCATCTCTCCATGCATTGATGAGACTGTGAAATTTGCATCTCTCATCTTCTCTGTGAGCCAGTCCACCTAAACAATATACATGTCATTTTTAATGATGCAGGACTATTTTATGTAGCTCAATCAACCTATGCACTGTCAGAAGGAAAATCACCAAGGAAACCAATTCAGAAAACTGTCAGACATAATTATTTACTAATTATGTTCTATAGAAAAAAAGTTGGTTTATGTAAATAATTAACAAATTAGAGGATTAAACAGACAAAAACTGTGAAAAGAAACTAGCAGACACCACTATGGTGTGTGTTGCACAACCTGCAATATTAACAAATGAACAACAGCTTTGTAAGCAATTTATACACTGTGCAATCTAATCAATTCACACACATGTCCACTCTCAGCAAATCATACAAATATCAGTTCATTTACATGTCCACTCTCAGCAAATAATACAAATATCTGATAATTTACATGTCCACTCTCAGCAAATCATACAAATATCTGATAATTTACATGTCCACTCTCAGCTAATCATACAAATATCTGTTCATTCACATGTCCACTCTCAGCAAATCATACAAATATCTGTTCATTTACATGTCCAATCTTGGCAGTTCATTTACATGTCCACTCTTAGCAGTTCATTTACATGTCCAATCTTAGCAGTTCATTCTCATGTTCAATCTTAGCAGTTCATTTACATGTCCTTTCTCAGCAGTTCATTCTCATGTTCAATCTTAGCAGTTCATTTACATATACAATCTCAGCAGTTCATTCTCATGTTCAATCTTAGCAGTTCATTTACATGTCCAATCTTAGCAGTTCATATACATGTCCAATCTTAGCAGTTCATTTTTTTGTCTAATCTTAGCAGTTCATTCTCATGTTCAATCTTAGCAGTTCATTTACATGTCCAATCTTAGCAGCTCATTCTCATGTTCAATCTTAGCAGTTCATTTACATGTCCATTCTCAGCAGTTCATTCTCATGTTCAATCTTAGCAGTTCACTTACATGTCCAATCTTGCCAGTTCATTTACATGTCCAATCTTAGCAGTTCATTTACAAGTCCAATCTTGGCAGTTTATTTACATGTCCAATCGTAGCAATTCATTTACATGTCCAATCTTAGCAGTTTATTCTCATGTTCAATCTTAGCAGTTCATTTACATGTTCAATCTTAGCAGTTCATTATCATGTCCAATCTTAGCAGTTTATTTACATGTCCAATCTCAGCAGTTCATTTACATGTCCAATCTTAGCAGTTCATTCTCATGTTCAATCTTAGCAGTTTATTTATATGTCCAATCTTAGCAGTTCATTCTCATGTCCAATCTTAGCAGTTCATTTACATGTCCAATCTTAGCAGTTCATTTACATGTCCAATCTAAGCAGTTCATTCTCGTGTTCAATCTTAGCAGTTCATTCTCATGTTCAATCTTAGCAGTTCATTTACATGTCCAATCTTAGCATTCATTTACATGTCCAATCTTAGCAGTTCATTCTCATGTCCATTCTTAGCAGTTCATTTTCATGTTCAATCTAAGCAGATCATAAACATGTCAAGTTTTGTGTATCAAAACATTTCCAAAAATATTTATATCTGTATTGAATGGCTAATGACTTTATCATCTCATCCCTACATCTAACTAGATGCCTGTTGGCAACATGTCGAGCATACTTTGACATAACCTTTGAAAACTATGACCTTGACCTTTGAGATGGAAACCTGGCACTAAGGTTTACATTCATGCCAAAAATATAAAAAAGATTGCTCAATGCATGTCAAAGTTATGGTCAAGACTAATGAATGGATGGATGCAAAAAAGCAAGCACAGACACCAAACCACCATTGTGACAACTAAGTTGACATCACAGGCATGCTTGACAAACAGATTATGGTTAATCTAAAATCTGGAATACTGGAGTTGTGAATGTCACCAACAACAGAACTAACCTTTCTTTTTGTGTTGCAGAATATGACTGCCTGTGTAATTGTTAGGGTATCATACAGATCGCAGAGTGTATCGAACTTCCACTCCTCCCTCTCTACGGCCACAAAAAACTGCTTGATACCTTCCAGTGTCAACTCGTCACTGAAATACAAAATTTTACTTTCCTCGATAGACACACCTTAAATCCGTGCCATCTGATCAGGATCTAAACTGTTTGCTATTTTTATTCACTATGTTAATTCTAACCAAAATGCAACCAGTGCAGATCCTGATCAGATGTGCCAGCTGATCTGGATCTACACTGGTTGCACATGCATCAAAATGCGTATTTATGGAGGAAAGGGTTAAACCTTTTACCTCTCATGTTTTATCTCCCTTACTTGAAGTGTTTCATGGGAAAAGATACCTTCAGAAAGTTGATGTTGATTCTTGAAATGACATAAGGTTAAAGAGATGACATTAATTATGATGAATTTTGAGGTAAAATAACATTATGTTTTCAAAATGTGCAACAAAATCTCCAAATAATTATCAGAATACATTAAATAATTGTAAGTAATTTCTAAATAGAGTAACAACTGAAATGTCAAAAATATTACCAAAGACACCTTTTTCCCATGGCATGTCTGTCCTATTTCGTAAAATATTTCTTTTTTTAAAGTGCCGAAAGTCTGGAGTGCATGGAGGAATCCAGCAGGCCATCTTGGTCAAGATATAAGATAGCATGGCCATTTTCATTTTGACTAAGTCTGATGAACAGTAGATAGCAACTACTCATTACATAAATTAGAGCGGACAACTTTGGTGTAAGCCCCATCATAACAAGATACAGGAGAAATTTTTGCCTTTGGTGTTCTCTGTGATATCTAAAACATTTATATTCTCAGATACCCTGTTGAAATTCTATTCTGTTAACTTCTCCAATTTGTTACATTGTCACATAATTGTTCATTGACACATTTCCTACATAAACCTTAATAAATGTACCGTTTGACAAGTATCCTAATGGGGTCTGTCATAAACTTGCTGGTCATTTCCAGGATTTCATGGGGCAGTGTGGCAGAGATCAGGATGACTTGTGTGGCGGGAGGAAGGTAGCGATACACATCATATATTTGCTCCTTAAAACCTGAAAAATCAAAATCATGTTATATGCTTGAGATCTGAGACTGGTTTTCATTCTCAGTTTTATAATCATGGAAGCAGACTTATTATGGTATTACTTCAATTACATTTTGCAAATTAACCTTTTACACCATATATATGCTTTTTTTCATGTGTGCGACCAGTCTAGATCCAGATCAGGCCGCACATCCATGCCACTTGATCAGGATCTTCACTGTTACAGTAATAACCTAATAAAACAAAAAGTTTCGATCCTGATTAGATGGCAAGGATGTGCTGGCTGATCTGGATCTACACTGTTTGCCAATGCCATAAAGGTGTGTATATGGAGGAAAGGGTTAAGTAAGACAAAAAGTTCAATTAAAATGTGTTTCACCAAATTTGTTTTAAAACAAGGCTCAAAAACAGTTTCATCGTAGAGCTGCAGTGCTTTATTTCACCATTTTTGAATATGACCCCTAGCCCTGCAATTGGGAAATTTTGTGTTGTTTTGCCAGAAATTGCGATTATTTTGCATCATTGCGGAATAAAGGTTTTACAATGGTTTTGGACTGATCAAAGAAATGATGCCTCATTTTAAGCTATATTATTTATTGTTAGAGAAAATGGCACAAGCAAATTGCAATGCTGGTTTTTATCAGAAACTTTAGTACTGATTGAAATTGGAATTTTTCTCTGATTGGCAAAAAGTATATTTTTTGCCATCGGGAACATAACCATATATCAGCTACAAAATCTATCTAAAAAGCTGCAGTGTATGAATTCTTGTGACATGCCAAAATTTAAACTACCTTTGTTCAACATCTCATCTGCTTCGTCCAATATCAACATCTTTATGGCTCTGGTCCGCAAGTTACGACGTTTAATCATATCTGAAACATACAATATCCCAAATCTTTTTTGCACATTGATGATCAGGTTGATGGGTGAATGGGAGTTCCAGAATCCACCATTTTGGTTCAATATGATAAAGCATGAAGCACATTAGGATCAAATTAGGTCTAGCATGTTTCAGTAAAACCCAATGTGGTATGTATGTGTGGTTGTATTTTGTAAGTTATGAACCAAAACAAAGTGGTTTGACATCGATGAATGAATAGTGAGCCATTTCCACGTGTGGCAAATGTTAATGGAAGTACAAAACATCTAATGATCTTACAACATTGTTTATCAGACTTATCCTAAAACAATTGTAACCTTTTACTCCATGAGATATGGCTGTTAACCAATAGCAAACAGTGCAGTGCCCAAGGTTATAAAACTGAGCATGGAAACCAGTCTCAAATCTCAAGCATCTGATTGGCTGAAATGGCGACTGGTCGCCATTTCAGCCAATCAGATGCTTGAGATTCGAGACTGGTTTCCAAGCTCAGTTTTATAACCTTCAACCCAGATCTACATCTGTGTTGTCTGATCAGGATCAAACCCTCACAACAGATGTCAAAAACACTCACTGGGATCTTTTTTAAAACAATTTTCCTTTTACAGGCATGATTTTATGAATCACAGAAAAAAGCTGAAATACGGCCGGGAGTCTGGGGACCGATTAAGGCCCCCAGAAGCTCTGGGGTAAATGGTGCAAACTCTTGCATTCTGGGCCTCTCCTGAGCATTTTTACTCTTGAAAAAACAACATTTTTTTAAAGCAGATTTTTTCTAACTAAATTATGTCCATAACTAGATATTTATTGAACATTGTGACATTCCATTTCATTACAAATGTTCACCCCATGAGATATATGGGATACTTTGATGTCCATTAAACAGCTACATCCTGAATGGATCCCCTCCCCCTATAATTGATATCTCATAACGTTACGCGCCAGTCCTCTTACGTTAAATTTTCGGATAAACTTCTGACTGACTCGTCGTTCACTTTCCGTTCTAGCCACTCCCATTTCCAAATCTTTTTCAAAACTTTGTTGATGTCCTTTATATTTTCCAACAACTCTTAACAAAAACTTTTCCAGCCATGCAGGATTATTAGTACAACCGTAGTTTGATACGCGTTTTACAATTGGTCAATGCTCTAATTTAATCCAATCATATCCCTGATTACATTTTGGGAAACATTGGTAAATGTAAAAACCGGGTCCCGTAAAAAACGTGTAGTGATGCTAGACTCTGGCACAGCAAATGCCGGTTAGCGAATTGAATCCAAAGCGGAAAATAAAATTAAAAATCGGAATCAGGCGCGGCAAAAAGCGGAAGAAGAAAATCATGCCTGCTTTTAGTACATTTCATATAAAATGAATTTGAAAACTAATGGCAGATCCTATGATATCTAAAATAGAACATATTTTATACCAACTCCTCAACATGGAATATTATGCATGCATTAACATTCATCAATTCTCCACCCATGAAAGACATGCTTACCAAACACCCTGCCTGGTGTCCCTGAGACAACATGCTGCCCATAGTCCAACTTTCGGATGTCTTCTCCAATATTTGTGCCTCCAATACACGAGTGACACTGTACATTCATGTAGTCTCCCAGAGCTAAAATCACCTGTAACAATGGGAAATGTCTAGTGTAAGTTTAAATGTGATTGTCAATCAAGCTTAACATCAGGTCTTCCGAGTCTTATAAAAATATAAAGGTCAGTGGCAAGGGCTTAAAAGCCAGTTACAAATATATGAAAATATATAAATAAATGAAAGGTTTAGAAATTGTGTTTAAAAATTGGTTCCACATTAAAATTCTGAGAATGGAGATCAGTCCCAGATCTCAGCAAGCTTAATAATATCTGTTGAAATGGTCTCAGACTGACCAATAGGAAGTATAAAGTCTGGTTTCAATTCTCAGTTATAAGACTGGCTAGACTTAAAGATTATTAAATGCACTTTAGAAATGAGTCACTTGCTCTATCAATTCCCAGAAAATAATAGACAATAAAACTAATTACTGTTGGAGATTTTAGACTGGTTCCCTTGTTCATAGTTATAGTTAAATTATCAACAGTAGGGCCCAAAATCATAAAACTAAGATTTGAGACCAGTCTCAAATCTAAAGCATATGATTGGCTGAAATGGCGACCAGTGGCCATTTCAGCCAATCAGATGCTTGAGATTTGAGACAGGTCTCCAGATTTAGTTTAATGATCTTGGGCACAGGTTCTAGTTACCTTCTGAATTTGTTGTGCCAGTTCTCTGGTTGGAGATAGTATGAGTGCCTGTGTTTCTCTCACTTGTGTGTCCAGACATTGTAAAACCGAGATGGAAAATGTGGCCGTCTTCCCTGTACCAGACTGAGCTCTGAAATATCATGTATACTTCTACATTGCCAGAAAAAAACAAGACATACATTATCTGCAGGTTGCTAGAAAATCAGATTAAAAATAAAGCATTAATTAAGAATATTATTTTCTTTTATTTCACCTTGTGTCATAGCTTTTTTAGCCAGATGACTGTTTCATCTAAAACATAACTTAGACAAATATTCAACAAGTTTTAAAATCTAATGAAAATGTAATACCTGATGTGTTAGTTTCACAAATGTATAGTGATGTGTTTGTATCACAAATGTTTAGAGGGAGGTTAAACAAACTAGCCTGACCCCCCCCCCCCCCCACCACCACCACCTCTGACTGACCAATACTTAAATCAGAAAAATTCAAATTGTCCAACTCCTTGTATGTGGCCTAGTCCCAAGGTTATAAAACTGAGCATGGAAACAAGTCTCAAATCTCAAGCATCTTATTGGCTGAAATGGCGACTGGTCACCATTTCAGCCATTCAGATGCTTGAGATTTGAGACTGGTTTCGAATCTCAGTTTTATAACCTTGGGCACTAGCTCAATTTCCAAAAAAGGATAGGATTATATTTGATACATGTAGTAATGGTTTTAACATTCTCAAATAGCAACACAAGCTTATCTTATAAACAACTAGATGGGTGTTCAGTTGAACACTTGTGTAGCCCTCTGGTACAATGTCGGAAAAAATGCAAGTTCAAAAAGGGGCATAACTCCATCTTGACCCAAACAACATCTCATCATCACGAGTGTGTTGTGTTGAGCAATATAATTTGGAAGTTTGATGAAGAAATATTGAGAAATGGCAGTTATAGCCAATATTAAGTTTCCGTGTAAAAATCCAAGTACAAAAAAGGGGCATAACTGCAACAAATATGACCTTGACCTAAAGAATTTGACATCATAGTGAGCATGTTGTCATAAGCAATAGAATTTGAAAGTTTCATGAAGAAGTATTGAGAAATGGCAAAGTTATAGCCAATGTTAAGTTTTCATGTAATAATCCAAGTACAAAAAGGGGCATAACTGCAACAAATGTGACCTTGACCTAAAGATTTTTGGCATCATCATGAGTGTGTTGTCCTGAGCAATATAATTTTAAAGTTTCATGAAGAAATATTGAGAAATGGCAAAGTTATAGTCAACGTTAAGTTATCATGTCAAAATCCAAGTATAAATAGGGGCATAACACCATCAAATGTGACCTTGACCTGAAGACTTTGGCATCATCATGAGCGGGTTGTCATAAGTAATATAATTTGAAAGTTTCATGAAGAAATATTAAGAAATGGCAAAGTTATAGCCAACGTTAAGTTTTCGTGACGGACGGACCGACGGACGGACAGACAAAGTGATCCCTATGTATCGCCATTTCTTCGAAAGGGCGACACAAAAAGGAACTGATTGTTCCAACTAATCATGATCTGCACTGTTAACTTTTAAATTCATTAGGTTACTTCAAACCAAGAAGCAAACAGAGTAGTTTTTATCCAATTTTGTCTGGCATGTGTGCCAGTTGGTTTTATATTGGCTATCCAAGGATATATCATAGTCATTTCAATGTTTGTAAGTGTTGGGATGGGAAATCTTGGAAGATGCAACAAAATAAGAAATATGAACATAAACCTACTGTGCAATAACATCTCTTCCTTTTACAATAGGCTTGATAGATCTCTGTTGAATTGCTGATGGCTTTTCAAAACCTGCAACAAGTAAGAAATTATTAATTCAAGTAAGGTATATGCAATTGTCTATTTTATTTTTGTTGTAATAAGCTTTTGTCAAAACAACATTATTATTACTTTATTATCTCTTAAGATAAGGATGAACAGTATAATAAGGCCTTAAACTTCAGAAAAAAAAGTTCAGTCTTTAAAGCCCCCAGGACATGTTGATGACTGTCATCAGCTGAAAGGCATGGATATCTTTGAAAAGGCGAATTCCTTTTATCAGCGATCAGCAGTCAAAATTAGTTATACACTGCAACTCCATTATATTGCGGACCTCGGGGTCCAAGCCCGCCAACCGCGATATAAACGGAGCGCGATATAAGTAAATAATCGCGCTAAAACAAGGAGAATTCATTTGTTTTTGCTGTCAGATGCA
The DNA here is from genome assembly GCA_038501625.1 of Corbicula japonica. Classification (NCBI taxonomy): domain Eukaryota; kingdom Metazoa; phylum Mollusca; class Bivalvia; order Venerida; family Cyrenidae; genus Corbicula; species Corbicula japonica. The sequence continues at coordinate 267,413 of JAZAYU010000523.1, read as the reverse complement.
TGTATATCGCGGTGTTGCATAATTAACACGCCGTGAAATCTACGGGTACATCAGGGAGTACGTTCCGTCTTGGACAAATGTTTTAAAACAACTTTCTTTATATATTAAGATTTATTTTTAATAAAAAGAAATTAATTGATGTACAAAACGCAGATCGCCGTCATCAATTTCCAATGGTGGTATTATTGTTTTCAGTACTTTCAACTGATGGATGCTCTGTTGGTCGGTCATGGTCGGCGGTGTTAGTTCGGCGTCGTCCGTTGTTTACCAGCTTGATATGTCGACGAGCAGGTAATGTCAAAACAACAAACTGTTTTGACGTTTTCTGCTCATGTCTATTATGGTTAACAACTTGCATTAATTGTCGCATTAATTGTCGCTAATTTGCGGTTTGTCTCGTTAACGAAATTCTGCCAGTACCGTATCAGCTTGGTGTTTTTCGCACCTATTGTTCGTCACAAAGGGGGTTTCGTGTCAAATCAGAAGCAACTAAATTGTAAATAAAAACCTTTCATCTATTTTCATACGTTTGATGTTATATTGTATCTTGCTATTGAACGTGTACATCGCCTCAAATCCCTGCATACAAAATGTGATAAACATCCTTACGACACGAAAAAAGCGTGCGTTTCGTGAATTTGTCGCAAACGTTCATTTAATCATTTGATCTTTTTTACCACCCACGAAGAATGAACAAACATATACGTTGTAAATGTACAAAAAATTGGAATCCACGGACCAAGCGCGTAATAAATCTAGTGTGATATGTACATCTCAACAATAATCCTGTTAGTAATTCTTTATCACAAACTCTTAATGAACTACATGTAAGTTCTGATGTTTTATGCTTCCATAACTTCTCAAGTGCCAGGTAGGATTTTTCAGCACTATAATTTTATGCCCATGGAAACCCCCTAGGAAACTTGTGCCTGGTGCCTGTTACATAGGCCTCCTCGAATTTTATTTAAGCTTCCACAACCAATCCATAATGAAAACCCTCTACCCTATGTTTTGGTTCAAAGCCGTTCTGAAGGAAATTAGCGAGGATATCTGAATGCAATTCTTTAAATATCCCTTGACATCATGACAATTCGTACTATCGCTTTTTCCTGTAGTCCTGTTTAATAAATATAGTAATCAACGAACAAAACACCATGAGATTACGGTACACCGCAGTCAAGTTAAAATAGGGCAACAGTCCATGATGCGTGTACTATAATTTGAAAATGGCCATTAATGTTTCGCTAAAGTGAACTTTGAATTAAAAACTTTAACATGTTCATCATATTGTTTATAAACTCGGCTTATTATTTCTGAAGATCATTGATTTGAAAACCTTTTTATCTGGAAAATAGTATTTTAGAGAACTACACCCCGAAAATCGCAAAACTATAGCTTCTACCATAAATTTGTCAAGATGTACTTCACCTGGAAAGTCGCAAAAACATAATCAAATTTAATCAGTGCTCCAGCTAGGCTTAAACAAAAGGGCGCCGCGCCCTGCCCGAAATTCCGTGCGCCCTGCCCTAAAATCATAGCGCCATGCCCATATTTAAGTGCATCTTTTAAGTGGGTATACACTACCATTTAGCGGATATTAAGCAGCCACTGAATTTTACAACTTTGACCTACTTACCAGACGTCACGCTCATTGATTTTACTACACTCAACAGGTGTTATCGTGTTTATCTGGGAACTGCAATTTGACATCGATCAATATTTGATTGCAGCAGTGTTTTTATAACAATTACACATGACATACAGGAGATTACTGAATGAGCAACAATTAGATTAAGGTAAAGTGTTGGCGCTAATTATGATTATTACGTAATGACAATTTTTGTAACAGTTTGTGTCTGATCCTAAAGAGCAACTATTTTAAAAAATGACATTTGGAGACCATCTTCTTTCATTTTATGCTGATTTTAAATATTTTTTGTCCAGTTATCATTTAGTAAAAAAGCCTGCTGCAAAAATAAAAAAAAATAAAAAAACAGAAAGAGAGATTAGAGAAAGTTGACTGATTTCTATGGGTAATTAAATTTTGTCAGCTTTCAAAATGCATTGTGAGTAGTTTTAATTTATAAATATAAACTGAATATCAAATAGTGTAGACCCTGATAAAGTGTAGATTCAGATGCGAAGAATGGTCAGGGTCTACACTGGCAGAAAATGCTTTCTTATTAATGTGAAATAATGAGTAAAAGTTAAAAAATGAATGTGGTATTTATTACTTTCAGACAATGAGGCTGAATGTTCATTACAACATGCAGGACAATTAAGCAGCAAACACCAACAAAAAAATGAAAATAGCTAGAAGTGCCCAAGTCTGCACATCTTCAAAGCTCTAAGCAAAATGGAGGACAATATAGTTTATTGTGAAAGAAACTTGATACTGAATGTATTATTTTTAAAGTTCTAAATGTTGAGGATTGTTAAATTTAAAAGTTTTTTTTTTCTTTATCTGATTATTTTATTAAGACAGAATAGTGAAATAAAAGTATCTGTTGTTAACATTATTAATTATTTATTCAAAGGCAATGTTTATAAATACACTGCCCCTGCCCCAAGATTTGCAAAAGAAGTGCCCAATTTTTAGCCCGCCGCGCGCAATGTGCCCTATTTGGAGATCCACTTCCCTGCCCTTTCGAAATCCTAGCTGGAGCACTGTTAATAAATTTATTTTACAGATGTTATCCGATGATGCTAATAAGTATGTGATCTATGATAATCAATAATACATGAAACTCTCTGGTTCCCTTACTATTTCCTACACATATTTTATATAGCACGCGGGAAATTTGTGTACATACATGACAACGAAAATGAGACTCTTGACACCAAATCTAGACGAATATCGTTGTGAACACTTCAAAATTATTATACATGTATTCATTTCTAAATAAAAATATAACTCAGAAAATTATTTTTAAGTTGGATTCCAGATAATTTTATATAGGGGCGGCAAATTTACATACGTACATGACAACGAAAAATGGGATCGGTACTGTCAAATCAGGAAACTAGACTAGCTAGTCTAGATTCCTTGTCAAATGTAGATGCATTTTGCTTTAAAACGCTCTTACATTACGATTCATAAATAAATTTCCAAAAATATAGCCTTGAAAATCATTTTTAAGGTGGATTCCAGTAAATTAGTATGGATTCCGGTAATTTGGTGGATTCCAGTAAGTCGTGTGACCTGTCAGACAGATTTTCACATCTTGTCAGACCAAATGTCTGACATTTTTTCAACTTTCCGGAAGTCTGTTTGCTCACTGACAGTTTCTTAAGTGACAAACCAATATAAGCTCCATACTGTGATGAAAGCTCGGTAAATAAACAGCAAAAATTATGCACGCTATCTTGCTCATGAAGTTTTGCGAAGTGACCGGAAGAGGGATAACTACCGTATGCATAAATCCCTCGCAATAGTTCTTCCCTTAGCCCCATGCTGTCAAATGTTGGAGTAACCTCGACATCTTCGCTGGTCTCGAATTCTAGCGTTTTTAGATCATCGCTCATTACACGCCGAGTCGACATTTTTCAATTTTTGTTTGTCGTTTTCTTTCTTCTAAATTTCAATGAGCGCGTGATTATTCAGATCAAACGCTTGCCTTACGATTTTTTGTTTATTATTCGGTGACATGCAAAACTGTGGCTCCCACTTACCAAATAATTAAACTCATGCACAGTTATCAGCCAGCGGAATGTTAGTCAACGCAAAATATTTAAATAGAAAAGGCTAATTTAACTCTTAAAAGGAATTAGGATTTGAGAAAGATGATAGTTTGTTACACTAAGTTAAAATGCCTATAAAGTGATTTTAATTACTTAAACTTCTAATTAAAAAGAAAAACAATTGGCCAGAAAATATCCGTACCCCTCCCCCCTGTCGAAAGCATATATTTTTTTTGTCCAGTGGGGGTATTTCGCCTGTCCTAGGGGTTTTTTAAGAATTTTTGTCTAGAGGGTCTGTCTAAGGGGTATAAATCGATATATCGTCCCTTTAAAACTAGTATGCACTAAAACCCTATGGAAGGCGTTTTCCAGTCCAGGGGCGGAGGTGTTCGGGTGGGGTCCCATGACAAAACGTATCTTAAGCCTTTTTTTGTCCAGGGCGGTATTTTTTATAAAAACGATTTTGTCCAAGGCGGTCCATTTGTAACTTCATCACCTTCAGTAGTTGCCTCACTCCGTAGGGAGTATACTCACAATTGGACTTAACCCTATGGAAGGCATTTTTCCTGTCCAGTGGGTGTAACGAATAAAAAAAGAGAGGGGGGTCAGGATGGGGGTATTGTCTAGGCGATATGTCAACAATTTTATCGAGAGGAGTCTTGTCTACTGGGATATCTCAAACTATTTTGTCCGGGGGGGGGGGAGTCTTGTTTTCTAGAGAGCTGAGATCTCTCAACAACTTTATCTAGCGAAGACTTGTCTAGGGGGTAGCTCAACTATTTGTGCGCAACAAGGGCTTTTCTATATATATACGATGGTATCTATAAAAAGTCAGTATGATAATGGATCTGTGCTTGCAGTCGAATTATTAAGACTAGTCTCAGCAATTTTGTCGAGAGGAGTCTAGTGTACGGGTATATATAACCTATTTTGTCCAGGTGTATCATAACAATTTCGCCCAAGAGGGTCTTGTCAAGGAGTACAGGGGTGTATCTCAACCATCGTTTTCCAGGGTCATTTTGTCTAGGGGTATCTCAACAATTTTGTTCAATGGGCCATGTCCAGGGGGCATCTCACAAATTTTGTCAAGCAGGATCTTGTCTAGTGTCTTGTCCCGGAGGTAGCTCACCAATTTTGTCCCAGTGGTGTCTTATCCAGGGTGGTGTCTTACCAATTTTGTCCCAGGGGTGTCTTATCCAGGGTGGTGTCTCACCAACTTTGTCCCAGGGGTGTCTTATCCAAGGTGGTGTCTCATTAATTTCGTCCAAGGGGTGTCTTATTCAGGGTGGTGTCTCACCAATTTTGTCTACGGGGCATCTTGTCCAGGGGATTGTCTCACCAATTTCACCCAGCGTGGTCTTGTCTATTTACTCAAAAGTTATCGCATGTGCGAACAGTGTAGATTTAAATCAGCTGTCTGATCAGAATCTACACTGCTCGTTTTTTTATCAAATAACCTAATATTTAAAATGAGAACGGAATAGATTCTCATCAGCCAGCATGGATGTGCCAGCTGATCTGGATCTACAATGTTCGCCCATAAAAGTGTGTTTATGGAAAATAGGTTAAACATTATTTTGTACTCCATATTTGTGTGTTCTCTTTGTGAACATAATCTAATTTAATCTGATTTTTTTTGTATTTATAAATATTTTAAAAACATGTAACTTTAACCTCATCCTGCAAAATTAAAATTCTTACCAGTTATCATAAAATATATTTTGTAATTGTCTAGAATATCACAGGCTTTAGCAATTAATTTTTATTTATCCTGATACCGGTATCTTAAAAAGTTTTCAGTTTTAATTAACCCAGACAAAACAAATCATAATTACAGTAAGCATCTCTTTAAGAGCAATTTCAATGATTCATAGCAAAGAAATGCGAGCTTTTCTGCTTCTTTATAATAGAGAAAACTGGCACTGCTAAAACATTTTCTTCAATGAAGCTAAAACACTTTGGTAAAAAAAACTACATGTAAAAGGGTATTATTGGAGAGAAAAAAAATCTGCTAAACATCTGAATTTTGCGAAGTAAAAATTAAATTAAAAAAAAAATTGCTCATACTCATATCATTTTTTTTAAAATACGGTGGAACCACTTATGGTGTGGTCCATCTCTACAATCACATTTGTTACTAGTGTGATATTTATTCGTTAAACTCATAAGCTTTGTCTAGTTCCTTTACACATTCCGCAATGTCCTCTTCATCGAGATCAATTTCTTCATCAGAAACATTCGCCCAAGGTTATAAAACTGAGCATGGAAACCAGTCTCAAAGCTCAAGCATCTGATTGGCTGAAATGGCGACCAGTCGTCATTTCAGCCAATCAGATCCTTGAGATTTGAGACTGGTTTCCATGCTCAGCATTATAACCTTCAGTCATTGTCATCCATCTCACTTTTCTTTGTGTCATTGGTGTTTCTCCCAAGTGCCTTTATGGTTGCATCTTGGGCTTTCTTGAGCTCAAAAGAATGTAGCCTGGTAGCTTTTTTCCTTTAATGCTCTTCGCTAGAACAAGTCTCTCTTCATCTTCTGGCTGATGTATTACACATGTTGTCTTTCTTACTAGTTTGTTTGCCTTTTCAGGCCTTTCAATCAAGATTTTTATTCACTTTTGGGCTTGTGTTTCCCTTAGAGTTTTTCAGTATCAGCTCGGTTTTTCTTAGTCGCCAGTCAAAGTCTACAGCTCCCACTATGTCTTGCTTGCTAAGCCCATCTTGAGCTAGTCTCTCTGACAGTTCATTACAGAAGTCCATACGAAATTTATCGTGCTCTTTGGCCCTTGTGATTTTTGCTGGTGAGTATATCCTCACTCCTTTCTTCCTAGCAGTAGTATAACTGGATTGGGCACACAACATACTCGATGTTAGGACTTGCTTGTCTGAAAGATAAGGAATATTTTTTTCAAGTACTGAATGATTGTTGCAAGTACATTCTATTATTAATTGATTTATTATTTTCATAAATACAACAATTAGAAGATTTTTTTTTAATTTGCCATTCAAGGTTACAACAAATTCAAGGGTGTGTGACTTGTTGATTCTATGGCAGAAAATTTAATGTGCTACCAGATACAATAGCCCAAATATGTGTGCGCAACAAGGGCTTTCCTGTATATACGATGGTCGCCCTTCGCCCTGTAAAAGACAGACATCAATTGAAAGTCAGTATTGTAATGGGTCATCGGATATGCAGCCAGCTTAAGATTTTAAACATTATAAATAAGTTTTTAAACATTATAAATGAAGGTGTAGTAAGACCTTTTTAAAAAAATATTAGCGCTGCTCGTTTTTATGTAGTTTTTCGATTTGTAGAATATTAGATGAGTTTCTTTCGCCCCAAACCAAACAAACATAGTCAAATAAGGGAACTATATACGCATTGTAATTCCTCGTTTAGCAGTCACGAGACACACATGAAGATAAAAACTGCATGAGAATAAGTTTACGGGAAATCTGAGTAACCATTTCCTGAGTATTAACACTTTAACTACGTCCTCTACGATAAGTCTTAGTCATCAAAAGGATCATAATTTCTGTAGGTAAACAGTGTGACGTATAATTTTATAAGGCGTGGCTACAGTTGAGCTGTTCATAATTTATTGGACGTTGCACAATGTTTTGACGTGTGACGTCGCCGAGCACGCAATTTATGCCACGAGTTGCTGCGAAAAAGCGTGCCGTCATTCACTGTGTCGTCAACGTTGCTGTTCCAACAGCCTTTTGAAAAAGCCGTAATATCACGAATTCTTCCCATAATTTTTGTTCTAATGAGAGTTTTTTTTAGTGTAAATATAAGGATTGAACACTGGCGCTTGACCAGCCGCCCCACCCCCTGCTTACCCTTACTAATACGCCCTTTTTTGTAAAAATGGTGTCAAGTCACTAATATTATTCCATTCCATTAAATAGAGGATATTTGTATTTACCAGTGTAAGATAGAAATATATTTCACCGAGTGATCTCCGGAATTCGTATTTTCACGAGTGGCGAAGCCACGAGTGAAAATACATAATTCCGGAGTTCACGAGTGAAATATATTTCTATATTACACTGGTAAACACAAATTTTCTTTTTATTTTATGCTTTTAGTGCAAAACTTGCGTGAATTCGACAGAAAAGTTGCAAGAAATGGCGCCAAGAAAATTCTATAATTCACTGAAAAGCATAAAATAAAATATGCAAAAATACACCGTCAAAATCGTATTCTAAAAAAAAAATTGTATTTCTATGTATATAATTGAATAATGGTCAGGAACGGCTCCAGACCCTAGCCCCGTTCGAGAGGCTGTTTCTCCTACAATACTGTGGGTTCCAGCCTGACAGCTGTTTGGTTCAACGCAAGAGGGTATGATCTAACAGTAAATGTCAAAAAGTCTCACCAAAAGCTCGAAATTCGCGTAATATTCAACAAAAAACGGCCTTCGAAATGCAGGTTATTTTTTCATAGATTCTTCACCACCGTGCGACTTCCGGAAATCCCAGACGCTTTTGTTAGGAGCGTTCTGATTGGTCGAACAATTTGTGTGCAAAGTATGTCCCGGACTATGTCAATAGTTCTACCAATCAGAACGCTCCGACCAAAAGCGTCTGGGATTTCCGGAAGTCGCACGGGGGTGAAGAATCTATGAAAAAATAACCTGCATTTCGGGGGCCGATTTTTGATAATTCACATTTATACATGTTTTTGCATCTGATTTTGATGAATATGATCTGTTATAAAGCAGATAAATATTTGTTATATCATGGTTGAAATCATCATTGAATCGCATTATTTTTTAATTTGTTTGATCATTTGGTCAATTTGCTTATTTAAAAGCAAAAGACGGAAAATAAAAATGCCATCAACAAAATGGTATTTAACGATTAAAAATAAACATAAAATAAAAAATCACACGAAAGCTTGTACGGAAAGTCAATTCAGGATCACCAGATTGATAGCCCGGCGCTTTGCCTTAACATCAAACTGCCGTTGATGAAGCAGAGTTTCAATAAATATACCAGTATAAATACAGTACTTCAATATCCAGCCGTATAAACACAGTGTGAGAAAGCTTTCTGCGACAGCAGACATACAAAGCCAGTACAGTGGCCATATTTTCCCTCATAAAATAAGTATAGCTATTCGTTTGGAAATATTAGTTTAATTTTTTACAAACTGGAAAGAACTTCCTTTATACCAATGCCATAACATTGTAGCTAAACAATAGAAACCATAAAGTCCCAAATAGGCCAGAAATTTTAGACAGTGGAATAATGACAAACTCACTGCTTTATTCTGTGGAAGCAATATCATCCACCCAACAGAAAACATATAACTGCAAGCTTTTGTGTGTAAAATCGACAATACATAGACAACATGTTATTTTTTCAATAAAATGTTTATCGCCAAACGATATGGTATTTAGGCATACTTAGACATTTAAATTACAAACTGGAGTATTTTATAAGCCATGACAGCGGGGTGGATCTTTAGAAATATTATAGAAAATGAAAACTTCGAGATTTTGGAAATAATTTGCAACATGACGATACTTGCAATACTAAGACTTTTGAATTCAGATTGCTGGGATCATATTAACACAATGATCATCATCATACAATCTCAGATCTCGAAGATAATCCTGTTGTCTTTCTAACCAACGATTCCAAAGCATGCACTACAATTACCAGTCAGAGATGGGTAAATAGAGATCATAGCTTAAGATTATACAACTGAGATTGGGAATCAGTCTGAAATCTCAAGCATCTTATTGGCTGAAATGGAGACAACTATGTCACAAAGATATAAAACTGAGAATGGAAACCATTCTTAAATCGCAGCATCTGATTGGCTGAAATGGCGACTGGTCGCAATTAGATGCATGAGATTTGAGACTGGTTTCCAATCTCAGCTTTATAACCTTCAGACTATGACTCCGCACTAAGTGTCGTTGAAAAGAATTTCGCGTATAAGCCTGTCTAACATGGCTTTAGAGTCTAGCGTGTATGTATTTTTCTTCTGAACAATTAAATTATAAATGCAAATTATTTTAATTCGATAATTTATCGAAACTTAAATTAATTCAGCAAACCAAACATCTAGACGTGAAAAAAGTACATTTAGTATGTTCCATTATCATTATATTATGATGTCATTAAGTAATTTGTTCTTGACCTTTTGTTCAAATGTACATGTTAAAGTATTATTGATATGAAGTTCAGCGTTAGTGATACTGATACTGAGATATATGTATGTTTACTGAGATAATAATTATTACACTTGATGTTTTATCTTTTGAAAATGTGGATTAATGTTAAATGATGCAAAATCTCAATAAATAGTGCTGATTTTGAGGAATTGAACAGGTTTAAACTCTTGTAAAGACAAATTTAAATAGATAATTTACTGAGTTTTATTATTAATAATTTTTAACAGTGACCGACATAGCGCAAGAACGTACGATATCAGCATGGACACTGGATTGTAATACATAATACACAATACATAATAATACAATGGTGATAAATTATCATAGTATGAATAATTAAGCGGATTGAATGAAAAAGACTAAAGAATATGATTGAAACAGAGTTGACCATTGAAAAAGGCAACACTTATCGTTAATATCAAATTATGGATAAGACAAGTGTAAATAATGACTTGTCTGAGTTCGTCAATACTGCCGCTAGTGACGTTATTGTCGGAGAAAAGGAACCCAATGTCGTCTCATGGCGTCGATATCTAATTGGACCTGTCTTGGCTGTGTACATGTTTGGCTATATGATGTCGTACTACACAATAGTAGAATACACAAACAAAACATGGCTGGATAAGAAACTCAAAGACGCTAACATCACAGTAAACAATTCTGCTTCATCGCGATGTGAAGCAAATAAAAGCAGCCCAGAATTCACCACAGAGCAGGATGCCACGTCTACGGCGTCAACTTACGTAGTGTACTACAGCTTAGCACAAGGAATTCCAGCCGTGGTTTCGAATTTAATATTGGGGTCATACACCGACGCTTTCGGAAGAAAGTTTTTACTTGGAGTTGGTATTTCTGGAACTACAATCCGTTTGATATTATCTATGTTGATTATTTACTTCAATTTGGACCTTTTGTATTTCATCGGAGCTTGTTTTATAGAAGGCTGTACAGGTCAATATGCAACGATGTTGCAAGTATGCCTAGCTTATACAGGTGACACCACGCAGCCTGGTAAGAACAGGGCAATAGGAATGGCATATATCATGTTAATGTTAGGAACTTCCTTTAGTCTTGCAAGCTTATGTGCGGGCTACCTGATCCAAATATTTAACTTTTATGTTCCATTCGCTGTTGCGGCCGTACTTCTGATAATTGTTTTTATTGCCATGGTGATTTTCCTGCCAGAATCCCTTCCGGTAGAACGGAGGATAAAGAACAAGAAACTAAGTTCCGTCCTTTATAATAGTGTTTCTTTCTTCATATCAAAGGACACCCAGAACAATCGATGGAAATATCAGTTGCTGCTGGCAGCTCATGGTTTCTGTGACTTTAGCTTTCTTGGTCGGGTTGGAACAGAGACCATTTATCAAATGTCTGAACCGTTCTGTTGGAGTGCGGAGCAGGTATAAAGAACTTCAATTAACAATTTTAAAGTATTGAACATTAATATTAAAAACTGTCCAATGCATTTTACCGTTATTAGTTATGTTCTTCGTGTCTACAAACAATATGTGTGATGAACTTATCTGAAATGAACAGAAAATAATATCAAGCATTAAATACATATGTTTGCATTCAGGTGGGCTGGTATGGTGCAGCACGTACTCTTGGTATGATGATATTCGGTGTAGCATCTGTGAAAGTATTCCAGATATGTCTCCCAGACGTCAGCATCGCACTGATTGGCGTTCTCTCTTACTGTAGCTGTTTTCTGCTCACGGCCTTTTCATACAGCTCACCGATGCTGTATATAGGTTGGTAAAATATTTACCCATTGATTTTTCGTTTAGGGCAAACCCATTCTTTGACTTTAGGACCATACTCCGCTAAAAACGGAATGGTATTAATCTTAAATTATCGCATTGAAGGTTCCATGTTCACTGCCATATGCACACTATAGACTGGGATTGATCGAAGTTGTACTTTTAACCCTTGTAAGTATTGGGCTGCGCTCAACCAGGGGTTAGGCAGCGTGGTTTAATTGTTGCCCATGAACAGGCTTATTCAAATGGAGCCTGAAATATTTGTTCTGTTCGGTGGCTTTCAAAGTTCCCTTTTCATCTTTTTTACTATCACATTTCCGTTGTGTGTGCCTTGTGGCGGCTGTTTCAAATGTCCCCGTACATTCAATCAGTGCTGTAATCAGTTACGTTATATTAGGGTCGTTGAGCACGATACCTATGTATTTTATGTTAATAGTGCTTCTAAATATTATATTTGTTTAAATATTTTGGCAAGTTTTAAGATATATGGTTTCAATATCCCATCCAAAATATACTTGGATAAAATAACATACAAACTGTTTTACATTTGTTTTTATTTGTTTGAATACATATATATCTCTGTTATACAGCTGCTGCTTTGTCTGTATTTGGTCCTCTGGAATCAACCATTATCCGCAGCCTTGCGTCCTCTTTGACTGACTCCCAGCAACAAGGTAACGATACACTACGCAATCCTTCATCTCCTGGACATATCTCATTGTTGTAAATGTGAGACGGCACCAGGCTCCAAGATTATAAAACTGAGAAAAGAAACCAGTCTCAAATCTCCAGCACATTTGTTGAAAAATTAAATGAAATCATAATATTTAAAACGTTTAATATGTTAATATGACGACCCGTTTGGGCAAATGTGAGGAATGTGCATCCTGAAACCTGATTTCAACGCTCAGTAGCAAATTGTTTTGCCACTGACCGTTCCAAGGCGATAACCCCCGGATTCTCATTTTCGTAAATTGTTTGTGGTTTGATTTTGAAACTGATCATTTTGTTACCCATGCTCTTATCCTCTACTTATTTGCTGTTTAAGGAGACTCCGTCTTCTGGATGCGGCCATTCCTGATATGCATATTTCTCTTTTTATTTACACAGGAGCAATATTCTCGGCGTTTGCAGCAGTTGAAATCATCGTCAACCTGCTCAGTAACGTTGGTACCAGCACTATATACTCAGTCAGCGTGACTTTCATGAGAGGATTTGTCTTTCTAATCCTCGCCTCCTTCGATGCCATAGCCGCCTGTCTTCTAGCGTAAGTTGCAGGTTGTTGATTTTCATTTACAATCAAGCCGAGCCTGCAATATTTTCATATTTGTCGTGTTCAGTTGCTTTCAAAGTTTCCTTTTTATCTATTACACGTCTACATGTCAACATACTAGCATACATAATAATGAATATAAACTACGACTGATTTTTTTTCTTCCTATGGATTATGATGTTATAAACGGGTTTATACATAATGTATGATTGTCATGAATACCTCTGTGCGTATATACAAGTTTGCTTGTCACAACAAATTCTAAACAAATGTCACATATGTAGCTATTTTAAAAAAACGTCCTCACGTACATTATGATTTGAACTCTTTAAATAGTCATGAACACATCAACACATAAATCATACTTTCCATGAGCATTTCTACACATAGAAATGTGAAGAATAATTCTACACATTAATATATGGTAGTGTTGTAAACAATTCTAAACATATTTTATGATTGCCATGAACACTTCCAAACATATATGTATTTTATGAATATCATGAACACTTATACACATATATTGTATAATAATTACGAAAACATCAAGATTTTCATGAGCACTTCTACGCATATATTATTATTGTAAAGAACACTTTGAAACATATACATAACTTTTACAAATACAATCACGATAAGCACTTCTACACAAAATAAATATGATTGTGTACACACCTCTACACAAATTGTTTCCGTGGAAAACTTCAAATAATACACGTACGAGTAAAGTATGATTTTCCTAATAAACTTTTTCACGAAAATTATGATTGTAGTGATGAAAATAGCTTGTTTACTTTCGAATTGTGTGTTTGCCAGCGAGCGGTAATATTTTTTGTGTAAAATTTTGATGCGGGGAATCCGATGAACGAACGTCAAATATTGTGACACTGGCTGTGAATCCACTAGCTGTGTATCTGGTGTTACTGCCATACTAATCTTATTTTCTTTTTACGTTTTTATTTCAGAATCTTGTTGGTTCGGTGGAGACATGAAGAAAGGACTGTATTTATAGAAAAGATCTGACCGTGCGTAATACTGACCACGCTGGCACAAGCAACACTTGCATGATATATCAAGCAATGAAGAAATTAATACAACAATTTTTGAACGCATTTTGACTGTTTCAACAACTCATTTGTGGCCAAGTAAAACCTTTCTTTGACCAGAATCAATAGTTTTCGTAGATGGACAAGCATAGGTTGTGATGAATTCAGCTATTTACTCTCATATCGCGTATTTATGATTATGTGTGGAAAATTCTTGTTAAACTATTGTTACAGAAGACATAGACGAAATAAGTACAAGTAAAATCATCAAAGAATTTAAGGAACTGAGTATTTTTGGTAGCAAATCATGAAATAAGTAATAAGTATACACAAGCGAAATTAGCACACCATGAATAGCCACATTTAGAAGACACAGCCTCCCCACACATCCAAACCGTAGAGAGGAAAATAAAACATGAGTTATAAAATGATCAGTTTCAAAGTAGACTACACAAACACATCTGTGCCCAAGATTATAAAACTGAGCATGGAAACCAGTCTCAAATCTCAAGCATCTGATTGGCTGAAATGGCGACTGGTCGCCATTTCAGCCAATCATATGCTTGAGATTTGAGACTGGTTTCCAAACTCAGTTTTATAATCTTCAACCCGGATCAAACAGTCGCCATTTCAGCCAATCATATGCTTGAGATTTGAGACTGGTTTCCAAACTCAGTTTTATAACCTTCAACCCGGATCAAACAATATTGTTTTTATAAAGGATCTATACATACATGTATTCTATTTCTTTATGTCCTATCGCATGTTCCTGATTATGGATCCTATAATAACATAATCATTTAATGCTTGATGTTCGTTCCAGATATCACAGTAGCCCTATTTGTGCAGTGTAGTGGCCGTCAAACGTCTCCCCGTACATAAAGTCAGTAATGTTATCAGTAAAATAATACGTTATCGATGTCATGCAGAGATGATAACGTATATCATGAATATCCGATCAACCTTTGGGGGTTGTCCCGGTTAGCTCAATTGGTTGCGTTTCCTGAATTGCAGGGCTAGGCGCTGTCGCTGTGACGGTGCGGGTTCGCTCCCAAGTAGAGGCAATATCATTTATAAAATTGAAAATGGTTAGGAGTAGCCAAATAAACAATTACAGATATTTTCACGTAGACCAGTAGAGGGCCAAACAATAATAATAACTATTATAAGGATGAACACTAAAATTTTGGAAAACGACCTTGAACATTTTGGTTGGTAAAACGTCCGGATCAAATTCTGGTGGATCACTTTATAAAAGCACTGTCTTCTGCCACCGGACTTCGTACATGTAGCCGATAACACTTCAAGTTGTTGTTTGTTTTCTAGTACGGATTAATCTGTATATATTAATGTACATATTACCCTGTATAGTTTTATAAGTCTATAATTGAAACGCATTTTGACCGGAAGCGCAAATGAAGAAAAATAGTGCAATGTTACATAAATATCGTATAAATCAGACATTTAACTGGAATTGAAGCTGAATAATAAAGGAAATACGCTTTATTACTTTCAATTAATGAGTTAAAGTTATTAACGCCATTTTACATAGTAAAACCACGTAAAATAACTGTTATGATCTTTTTAAGCTTAGAATCTTAGGGTGGTATAAATTTGGTATTCAAATGACTACATGTTGAAAACCATATCACGTTTTTATGTCGTTTATATGAACAGAGTTTATCAATACTGTACGTAAAGTTGACATTTTTCCAAAACAATGAAGAAGGTCTGGGAAGATTGTTAACACTATATTATCTTTATCAAACTTGGTATAACAGATAATCAATGTCACAAAGCCAGATATTGATTGATCTTCATGTAACAGACAGTAGCTGGCTAATTTCAATGCTACCCACTACAGGACTAAAGTCATCGCTGTGCTCTATCTTAAATCCTTATTGGAACCACTGGCTGTTTCATATATTTTGTCACTGCAATTTATACAGCAAAGATCCTAACTTAAACTAATCATGGGGATTAGAGACGAGCGGCGACATATGCGATGATTTAGGTGAAGAATAATGTTAATTTCCATTAAATATCTGCTTTGATGTTACGTAAATATAGGAATACATGATTGTACATTTATGTGAAGCTTTTGATATTATCGATTACGCCATTTGAAGGCTGTTTTAAGCACAAAATTTTTAAATTGTGGAAATATTAAGTTGTTGGCCAGGCGGCATTAATAGTAATATACATTTCTATTACAGCACATTAACAGGCTCAATCAAACCGATCCTAAAGATTTTGATATTTGTCAGGGTCAAGTGCTTTCAAATTTTATGTTCCACCTACATATTTAATTATCACAGTTTCGTTTTTTGTGTCGTGTGGCGGCGCAAAACGTCGCCCCATACATTGTGCCAACCAGTGCTGTTATCAATTACGCCATTTGAATGCTGAGCACGATTTTATATTTGTGAAAATATTCCGCGCCTCGCACACACCCTCCGTAATGAAACTTTACTAGTACACAATATTCGTTTGAAGGTTTGACGAATATTTCTGCAGAAAGCATTGTGGATGTTCAAGTTGGTCCACCATAAATACCAAACAGCCAATAAGGATAAACACAAATCCCTTAATTCCACAAATCTTATCCCTGGTGGGATACAGAAAAGATAAAAGTATATTCCGGTGGATTTTCATCAAGTCATCGATCATGTGATAAGTATTTCGTTTACCTCAGTTTAATTTTATGCTCGTAAAATTTTGGAAACGTTTTAAAGAAAACAAATAATTGGATAAAAACAATGTATTTTTGTACCAACGGAAGAATAATTATATTATTCGTTTTTGCTGCGATTGTTGCTGTAACATTGGGGGAGCAGGTATGTTATTCGAATTTTACGGATTTAATATTTTATTTGTGCCAGGTAAAGATTCAAGATCATAAAACTGAGAATCAGTCTCAGATCTCGAGCATCTGACTGGCTGAAATGGAGACAAATCAGGATTCTAGTTTTAGGTTTCTGATTTGGTTTTATTTTATCCCTTTTTGGCGGCTTTACGATGCATATTTGTAACAATTCACAAAACAATACCGGTGTGCGTGTGTGATGAAGAACAATTCACAATTAAGACTGAAGATCGCTGTTTAGTTAGCCGTAAAGTTTTAGGTTGTTTCTTGTTGCTTTCTGGAGACTGAATACTCGAGAGAGAATACCTGGAAGAAGCAGAAAACGTATTTTAATTGCGCCAAAACAGAATGTAACAGTGCCAAGCGCATTCGTATAAACATTCGAACATATTTATTTCTTTGAAAGCGAGGATGTCATCTTTATACAGAAGAGTAATACAGTCGTTTCTAATTTTTCAGTCGTTTACAAATAAATACAATAATTCCGTATTAAAAATCTACTGAAATTACAATCTTCATATTTGTTTGCAGTGTAAGGTAGTCCCTAAATGTACTTGTAAAATCGGCGACGAAGAGGTGACAGTCGCGGAACAGGAAACGAGCAGCGAGGCACTGGCTGGCGCAGTAGGAGCCTTAGGGTCGGCTATGGTAACCGGGGGTGGAGTTGGGGTTTGGTACCTCGTTAAGGGCCGCTCGTCCGGCTCGGATGATTTCAGCAGCTCGGATTCTTCGATTTCCGACGAAGAAGCAGATCGGGGAAAGAAAGGAAAAGGACCGCCATCATATGGTTCCAACAGAAACGCCGACGAAGAAAAGGTCTTTACGAGAACCACAAATATATACACAGCGGGACAAAACGACAATCTAAGTCATTCAGTTGGGAAACCAAGAGGTGTGGTGGATGATATCTGAGGAAATGCTGTGACTCGGTTTTACTTTAAGGAAATAATTCATGTTGGGAATTATACGGTAGACAGTCTTCATGTTTTACTAACACATATTTCTTATCATTTAAGAAATACACCGGTGCTCATAAAAAAAAAACTGTTAATGTACTATTTTCTGAAAACACTATTTGGCTAAAGTTTTTAAACAATCGGATGAACTATTTCCAGAAAGTATTTTGACGTTGATAAGTACCTCATTCAAGTCTAATCATTAAGTAGATTGGCACCAATCCGCTGTCGATTTTTTCACACGAACATTTGTTGTTGTTAATGTTGTTGTTTTCTGGTTTTGTTTAGTCTCTGTTTTATCTAAGGTTGTCTTTATATTGTTAAAATATCTTCTTGTTTATGCAACATACAATTACTAGAACTTTAACCACCCAAAGGATCTGTTAAATTCAAATCTGATAAGCCTTGAATTTTAAAGTAAATATTATTTCTAAATATTACAATTATTTTTTAATATTACCAATATTTTAAAATACTTATATGTCATTATTAAGATTTACAATTGACCTTCGAAATTGTAACTTAGGCCGTCTGAGTGTGCTGGCCTGAAGGTTATAACACTGAGCTTGGAAACCAGTCTCAAATCTTAAGCATCTGATTGGCTGAAATGGCGACCAGTCGCCATTTCAGCCAATCAGATGCTTGAGATTTGAGACTGGTTTCCAAGCTCAGCTTTAAAACCTTGGACCCTGATTTGATGCCAGTGAAGGTAGACATTTTGATCGCAGCCCAGTGATTTCATCAACTTTTTGCAAGAACGAATAAATACAATAACCAAGAAAAAATATTTAACACTGATATTTTTATATGAAATAATATTTTAAGTAGTCAATGCAATAGTTTTATTAAAAGTATTTTAATGAACATGTTTACTGTGGTAATAGATTTTTTAAAAGTTTACATTATATTTATTTTAAGAATTCCATTGTTAACTGTCAACATATTTTTAAAAAAAACGTATAGTGCATATGAATGAAACATGCTACAAAAAATAAGATACAACAGGCTATAATAAAATTATTTAATACATTGGCTTTCTTTATGAGATCATTTCCGAAACTTAAAATACTTTCTTTAATTTTACTTTTGTAAATTTAACTTCACAATATTTATGGCTTTTTTTAAAATTTTGATTAACTTATTTACAAATATACGTACACGTATATATACGTACTATATATACTAATATACGTACTTTGGTATTTTGACGAATCCAGCCCAATCTGAAAATTGAAAATACTATACTGAATTATATATATTGCCATATTCTTTAAGCTTTGTCACAGTTTGTGTCAATTACCAAAATGGTTTTTTGTTTTATGTTCTGTTGTTTATGTTTTGTAAAAATGACGCACACCTGGGCCCAATGTTATAAAACTGAGATTTGGAACCGGTCTCAAGTGTCAGCATTCTGATTGGTTGATATTCAGCACAGTCTCAGAACTGACCAATATGAAGCTTGAAATGGTTTCCACTCTCAGTTTGACTTTGGGGCATTTATTCTTAATAAAATCTACTTGATTACTTTAAACAGAGTAATAACATATGTATGATATATTTCTAATCAACACATTTATTTCGGAAATTGCTAAATTTCGTTGAAAAGAGTCAAAGAATCAATTTTGTAATCACTATTAGATATACGGGGAACTATAACGACCTTTCTTTTTGTGAAAGGAATGCCATCACTACAATAAAAATAAAGAAAATGATAAAATAGTTGTTTATTTCCCCTATGTGATAAGTCGATTAAAATGACAAAAACATGGTGACAAATGTCAATGACATCAATACATTGAGAAACTAGGCCAGTAGAACAGATAAGCAATGTTTAGGCTCGAACCTGAAGCATGAACATAATGACCTTACACTTCATAGCCTGTATGATCAGTCTATCCAAGCTCTATAATGGGGATGATTACTCCGAATGGTCTCTGCCCAAGATCATAAAACTAAATCACGAAACCAGTCTCAAGAATCTGATTGGCTGAAATGGCCTAAGTTTTATGTTCTTAGGTCCTAGAAATTTCTCTGTATAAACTCGAAGACAATTTAAGTCAGAGCCCAAGGTTATAAAACTGAGCATGGAAACCAGTCTCAAATCTCAAGCATCTGATTGGCTGAAATGGCGACCAGTCGCCATTTCAGCCAATCAGATGCTTGAGATTTGAGACTGGTTTCCAAACTCAGTTTTATAACCTTCAGCTCTGTAAATTTTAAGTTTAAAACGCTGATTGTGAATGCGCTTGAAGGCTCTTACATAATGCTTAGTTGCAGTCTTGCAGATAAACACAGCTATTTCGAAGTATACGGTTAATGTCTTTTATAAAGTAAATGAAAAAAAAAGCAAAAAATTATTAAGCTATTGAAAATTAATTGATTCTAAATATGAAATTAGTTATCTCTTCCTTCCCATATCGATACATTATTGTAGTATATGATAGTACACTGGGTACCAGACTAAGACCAGCAGAACAGGAATAAACATTTTACTGTGACAGGAAAATTTGGAGAGAACATTTCCGGCGTGTCTACCATAGTTTAAGCTCACATACCCTTAACCAGACACAAAGTAAGATTTCAATTAGAAGCTGAATATTACGTATTGTTGAAATTGCATGTATGTATGCTTCGTTTTGAAACGTGTACTACATTCTTTTTCATCTGTAAATCTTAAATTACACTTCCTCATACCATGCGTCTTTTATATAATAAATGAGCCGAAGAACCTCAATTGTTCGTCGAAGTCAGCACGGTTTGTGTAAAAAAAACGACTTTTGAATGGCTAGATTGACTACAAAGCGAATGACGTGTGATGGGCCCATGCCTTCTGGAAAACTTTGCGTGCTCGTCGACGTGACAAGAAAAAAAAACATTGTACACAGTCCAGTATGTTATGCGCGGCTTTTATTATAGCCAGGCCCCGCACAAAATGTTTTCAAATTCAAAATGAAAACATTAAATAAGACTTTTATCACGGCGAAGTGCAAGATCTGTGAAAATATTTGAATTTGCAAAAATATAAACCTTGGCCAACTACATTTCAATATTTCAACAAACGTTATCCAAAATTAATTGTTGCAACCGAAGGCGGTGGTTGGTTTAAGCTAGATCCATCTCAGAATTGATAACAATGAGGTGCTCGGCTGGTTTAAAGGCTATTTGTGCAGTGTGGCGGCCGTAAAAAGTCTCCCCGCACATATAGTCAGTACTGTTATCAGTAAAATAACCCGTTACAGATATCATGCAGTGATGGTAAAATATATCAGGGCTATCCGACCAACCTTTTTTTTTGGGGGGGGGGGGGTTGTCCCGACTAGCTCAGTTGGTTGCGTCGTCGGAATTGCTGGGTTAGGCGCTGTCGCCGTGACAGAGCTCGTTCGCTCCCAACTAGAGGTGCTATCATTCACATACAAAGTGAATACAATCGCATCGCTTGTGTTATTCAGATTATTCAGACTTTGAGTCCGATTCATACATTTGTTTTGTCAGTGTGTGTCCGTAAGAACTTATTTTTTCAATGTGTGTCCGTCAGAACTTACCGTTACCTAGAAGAT
This sequence comes from Corbicula japonica, assembly GCA_038501625.1. Taxonomy (NCBI): domain Eukaryota; kingdom Metazoa; phylum Mollusca; class Bivalvia; order Venerida; family Cyrenidae; genus Corbicula; species Corbicula japonica. The sequence goes on along the minus strand of JAZAYU010000523.1, from coordinate 246,077 downwards.
CCTATGCCTTATAAAAAATATGTTAAGCATTGTTGTAGCATTTAGGTAATAGCTTGGTTTGTCAAGTTCCAGATGTTAACCATACTTTAAAGACTAACTGTTTTCAACGTCTCCATATTAGCCGTGGTCGGAATCTTAATGTTAAAATAATAACTAAACGTGTAAACGGCAAGAATAGCAAAACAACATTAATCGCACCAGGTTTAGAACCGAAATCCCAGGGATTGATGAAAAATCTAAATAAAAAACGTCAACTTGTTTATTATGCGGATGTGTCGAACTTTATCGATTTATGTAATGTTTTGACAACCGCACAATGACTGCAGTCTTTTATTTAACTATTAAAACTGATCCTTAACAACCTAATACTCGTGTTTTTGCTAAAATACCAAAATAGTAAACTCAAATAATGTTAGATGGAAACAGATATGACTCACGTCTGAATTACCTAGACCATTTAGCTTTTGGAGTAAACACGCGCCTAAAGTTCTATTTGGGCACATACATTGTACTTGTTATACGCAAACTTATAACGTTTCTTGAGGGTGTATGTGCCGTTCGCCTTCTCGATAAGAAGTCTTCGAAATTTTATTATTTTAGGGTAGTTTAATTATACTCTATCTATAAAAAAAACTGCGCAATATAAAGCAAATTTTCAAATGATCTAAAATACGGTAACACGAATATAATTGGGTGGCCAATCAGAACTTTAGTGTTTGTCCACGGGTCATGGGAATCGTCGCCTAAAGACGTGTCTGCAATGAGGTGGTCTGTTCAATGCGAAACATATCAATTTATGACGTCAATAAAAAGTGTGAAAGCTTGTATCGTCTAATAAAATAGATTATATATAAATTACAAATTTCTTAATCATTTTGGAATTAACGAAGATTTAGGGAAAATCATGAGGAGATCGATTAACTGATAAAACTATCGATTTCCGGTCACGTCATACCGATCCGTTTTGACTTTGTAACATATGCGATACTAAGTAAGACCGCACTTTTTACGTGTACATACAAAAGTATATGAACTAAAGGAATAACATCTCTTAAAGAACAGAATGATAACAAGGGGACGCCTGCGTCTTGTTGTGTTGTGGTTGGCGTTGGCTGCTGCATCGGCGGAGGTAAGTTAACATTTCTTTAATTTGTAATATCTATATTTGAAGAAGATTGCCATAGTTTCAGAATGTCCACTTTTCGTTAACCGTTTTAGATATCAGTTAAACTTTGCATCATGTTAAATAGGAGCCCAAGGTATACAAGTTGAAATAAAATAACAAATAAATCTTCTGATGCTTTTTAGAAATTTTATTGAGTCTTTTGTGGAGACACCTTAAACAATCTGAAAATCTTATTTTTTAGCAAATTTCATTTTCCGTTTAACAGTTTTTAATGAATTTATTTTGCAGAAATTATCTGGCAGTATGAAACACATTGTATTTTCTTGTATTTTGTATAATAATACCTATTTTAATATTGATTTATTGCGATTTTAAGATTTTCGTGTTTAGCCGGATACCATAGGGCTTATGGTATCCGGCTAAACACGGGCTAGCAATTGATATGACAAACTGAAGTGCACTGTAAAATTTAAAAACACTTGGTGACAACTTTTTTTCAAATTATTATTATTGTGATGATAATTATTATTATGTTGGGGGAATTCATAACTGTTATGTTGGCTCTAAATGTATTTTTTTATTTTGTTCAGTAAAATATTCATATTACAAAAATGTAATTAATTTTCGTCCTCAGTCCATGATGATACATGCATTACTACTTCCGTGCTGCATGCTGTGAGCGAATAACCCGCCTGTTTCGTATAATCATCATGCTTATTCTTTTACTGTATTTTGATGTTTCATATTTATTTTGGTTCTGTTGTGATGGGGTTTGGTGTTTGTGAGCATTGTGCTATGTTTCGGGTTTTTCGGCCTTTTGAGAATTTCGATAGTCGTTTGCGTTAATGTCCTTCACAACGCTTTTTTCAGGACACATGTCCGTTGAAACACGACAACTGTCAGTGCGACTTTTCCCCTGATGCTGAAGACGGGGGTGAGTCTGTTGCAGCCGACACATCGAGCAAGTCTGAGGCAATGGCGGCCGCCGCAGGCGCCATGAGCCCCCTTCTGATTGGTGGAGCCGGACTGGGAATATGGAAACTGGTGAAGAGTAAAGGCAGCGATGACTCTCTGGAAAGATCAGACTCCAGTTTGTCAGAAAGGCCGCCACAATATTCCAGCAGAAGAGGTATGTATTTGTAAAATAAATTATATTTAAACAAGTCACTAAATATTGGTATTGCAAGCGGTACAATAGTCTCCCATCACATACTTCTTGATGTATCACAAGATTCAGTTTTACAGTGTGACAGACGAACGGACGGACATGACAAAACAATCAAACGACATAGATAATGCCATATTGCCATCTGAGTACATACTAGGTTTCAGACGCCATTTCAGCCAGTCAGATGCTTGAGATTTGAGACTGGTCTTCAGATTTAGTTTTATCATCTTGGGCACAGATCTATCATCCGGTGTGAATATAGCAACCACTTGTTTATCTTTTTATTTTCTGTAATGATTTGATTGTAAACATGTTCTACTACTGTGTTTTGTTTTGTTTTGTATATACATGCGTTTATTCTTTCTTTTTTGTGTGACAATTTCAGGCTCTGGAGACGAAGACACGTTTGCCAACACGAGAGGTGCGAATCCGACCTCCAGAAATATGAAACCGTCTGTTAATGAAAATTTAAATTCTTGGATGTGACGACAACACATACAGTCTTAGACTAATTAGTTGGCAAACACAGACTGAATTATTAAACTTTTTTCAATTTAATGCAACAGATTTTCTATAAATAGGTTTATTTACATTTTTCACTATCAAAACTCTTGACAATCTTCAGTTAGAGTGCAAAAATCGGCTGTTTTCTGTATTAACGATTGATTGAAGTCGTTTTCTTAAAGAAAATTATCTTTTGTCAAATTTTGACATTTTTGTTTAAAAATAAATTATCTCGATCAGGTGACTTTTAATTCATCATCCAATAATCCATATGATCGTGTGTGACTCTTCTTTTCTCCTGTGGTGCGACCATCATAACCTGTGCACATATACTTATCCTCTGAAGACTAAATACAAGAAAACTACACATGTATGATACCAGCTTTATAAGATGATATAGTATGCTTAATAGAGGGTTGGTCTTTATATTGGGGAGAAAATTTTAAAGAATAGCACAGTGAGCCTGCAGAATAGTGGAATTGTCGCCATTACATCGTGGTCTTGGTTAAATATGATCTACAATGTATGTTCAAATTTTCACGACACAGACACAATTGGACATAATTATGAACCTTTTTTTTCATGACAGCTACAATTGGAAAATCATTTTGAACGATTTTTTTTAAGTTTTGATATCTGTTTGTTTTACTCCGATCCAAACAAGTCCATTTAAGATCGTGGCATCAGGTTTTCTGATTAATTAAATCTTTGCTACATCCATATGTTTATGATCATGTTCAATGCTGACAAATATAAACGAGGTAGAATTTTATGTCGGTGACAAGTCAATACTATTTTATTACTTTGGTTTATAGCAAGCTTTGTACATATATTTAAAGAAGTGATGGTTCAGACTGCGTTGTTTCGGGAGAGTAACTTCGGTCGGGTCGAGGTCGTTGGTGTAAAGGGGCCGTCACACTATGACGTTCTGGTCAACGTTCTCGGAACGTTTCAATCGTTCAATTTTTGAGCGTTCTAGAATGAGGATGACACATCTGGCGTGTTATTAACGTTGTGTCTAACGCACTGAAAGCGTGTAACCACGACCAAGTAAGAAAACCCTAAAATCATGAGCATGTTCTCACGGGCCACTGGCGCGCGAAGAAAGATTTGTCAACGTTAGACGAGCGTGCTGAGGCATGGACGTATGGGTAACGCTCGAATGACGCTCAATGGACGTCAAAAGGACGTTCGTATCACTTTAGTCACACGCTGCGTTCGCTAGGGTGCCGTTTAGTGGTCGTTGACAGGTCGCCAGTGAGTCGTTTACAGCAAAGCAAACGATTTGTAACAATTAAGTAACGCTTGAGTAACGACTGTCTGACGATAGCCGAACGCGTGCAACGCTCGGCAAACGTTAGTAAAACGTTCCACGAACGTTCTTAAACGTTCTTCAGCGTTTACAATTAAAACGTTGAATAACGCTCGTCTCAGAGAAAATTTTTGTGCATGTTCAAAAAGTCTTTTTCCGGACCAGCGTTATCCAATGATTCCCGGCGATCATTGACGTTCACCGACGTTCACAAGCGTTCAAAAAACGCACTTCTGGCGATATCCCAGCGACTATGGACGAATATCAACGTTTCATCAAACGTCGTAGAACGCTGGTCAGAACGTCAAAGTGTGACGGCTCCATAAGTAAAGACAAAACACAATGATGATCGCTCACTGTATAATAAGTTAATTACATGTAAGCCTACAGAGACTTTGGGGGAGGGGGGCAGGGAATCCAGATCATAACACTGAAACTGGAGACCAGTCTCAATTCTCAAGCATCTGAAATGGAGACAATCTTGCGATTTGAGACTGATCTCTAATTGGAGTTTTATTTTCTCAGGCCCAGTAGTTCCATTCTGTCCGGTATTACATCAACTAATTCATTATTTACTGTCGAGACACCAGTTTAAATTTGAAATCGGAACGACCAAAGACACCGGGTTATCCGCAGGACTAAATAGGGTTGATGAAAGATAATTTTATTGTAAATCGTTTCAGTTATTGACTTAAATGTCAAACAAGAAATGTCTTATCACTAATAAGAAGGGTAAACTAATATTGTTTGATTAATTAAATATTTGTTACAACCAATCTAAAGACAAAGCCATGGAGATTATTTGACTAGTACATCCCGTGCCAGAAACCACAAATTCCAAAGTTACACTTAAGTATACAAGGAAAGGAAACCAAAATGATTAAAGGGGATTTCAGATTAATCGCCGATAGATTTAAATTTTGGATATTTGAAACAGAGAATATCTTGATCGTAAAACTTTACAAATATAGCCTTTATCAGTTGTTTGGAACTTCGTGCAGATGCAGTTTTCTTTTAAGCATCAGTATATTTTCACTAACCGTGCACTAACAAATATGCAAACACTAAAGCGGACGGTGCAATCCGTAATCGGAAATATTTATCAAAAAGATTAGCGATATTATGAAAGAGCAATAAGCCAATGACTCTTTCGTATATTAAAAGAATATTAAAGCGAAGTGGAATCCGAATTCATACAGAGCAGACTGTGTTTGATAAATAATAACTATTCCGACCCTTTACTTTTAGTTCTCGCTATAAACAGATGCGTTTTACACGATCTCGACGGGAAACCATACCCAGAATATAAGTCGTTACATACCCATAGGCGAAAGAATGCTTTTATAAATTTTAAACTGTCAGTTTAACTAAGTGCGCAGTAATTTTTGGCAATAAATTAAATGGGCCAATTCCGATTCTTGATATCTGTCACTGCTAGAAGTATTTCCTTAGTGCGAATATTCCACCGAAACGAAAAATATTTTAATCAGGATGAATCAAACTAGACTACCGGGAGTGGTCATAAAAATGCACTTCCAATGGAATTAGTTCAAGACAAAGTTGCTTTTTAATGGTGCATTTATTGTAAAAGTTAATCAATCCAGTAATTACCGCAACTAGAAAAGGTAATTACTTTTTCCCAATTAAATAACAAAATGTTGAGTTCCCTTCAAATAGCAACCATGTACAGTTGACATACACTTCTGTGTAACAGATTAATACATCATACACAAATATATTGCACATAAATATAATGAATATAAGTCCTTATTGGTTAATAAATTAGAACAAGAGCTGGCGGACGTCATATTCGATAATTCGGATATTGTCACTAAGAAAGGGACAAAATTGAATGTAATTGAAACGCTAGAAAAAGAGGCATAACTCTGTTAACACAGAGTTATGAGAAATGCGTGTTAATCTAATGACACACACACACACACACACACATGGAATGTTTCAATGCAATCCTACTTAGCTATTCTAAGTCGCCAAGGGGAATAATTTGCATTAAAGGCTAACGTCGTGTATCTTGTGCCATGAACACTTCACCAAATTTTGAATATATCCATTAGTGTGATAGCCCCCTTATTCTTCAAATAATCAGATAAACATTCTTGTCGTCTTTAAACCAAACAAATCATGCTTGTGTCATTGCTGCTCCAAAACAGTGTTTTACATGGTTTATCAGTTAAATCAAATTAACTAAGGAAACACCTTGGTGCTTACTGAATGCCATACATTATAAATATAAACAAATCCAATATCTATAAACACTGATACACTAAATGCAATAAATAATATTAACAAAAACGAGACACACGTACTAACATACTCAACACAATAATACGAATTTAATGGAATAAATTATATTTACAAATATCAATGACTTGTAGGAGCATTTTCCGTATTTGACGAATTACTGTATTTTTACTAACAAACTAGGTGTTTTAAATTAACTGAATTTGAACGCTACATCAAAAAAACATTAAATCAATTACCTTAAAGCCTCAGATTTTATCTTGAAAAATATTCAAGCCAACTAAAATCTATTTCTGGACAATGTCAATATTGTATGTATACTTCAAGTGTCAGAATATGTTTTAAATTTACGCCTTAAATATATTTCTGTAAAAAATGTACTGTAAAAATAGTCAAAAGATATTGTAGATTTGTGTCAGTCGCCATTTCAGCCAATCAGATGCTTGAGATTTGAGACTGGTTTCAAATCTCAGTTTCATAACCTTGGGACTTGCATTTATCTGGTACAGGTAACAATTCTCCAGAGATATAAAATATGTATGAATTTCAAGTTTTTTATTCATACATGTTTATTTTCTTAAGCATGTTGTTTGTAATTAAAACATCAATTTTATTTTTCATCAAAATTATATATCAAAGTATAGCATATTTTAGTCGTTTGCACTCTAAATATATAAACCTTCATGACACACATACCATTTTGAATCATTTTGAAAAAAATGTTTAGGTTCTAAGTCAACTTATACTAAGCAGGGTCTATTCAATCAATAAACCCTCATCAAATGTAGTTATATTATTTCTCCTCTGAAATTCATGTAAGCTGAAACTTTACCTTTAAATAAACAAAAGAACAAACCAACAAAATTAGGAATGAGAATGGAATATGAGTAAAGAACTGTTAGATATTTGTATGCTTAAAAGACGCTGAATATGATCAACACTCATTCCTAATACTTCATTTATGATTTGTTGGCAGCAAGTTTTGATCGAAATTCCTTCTGACAAAATTAAACACTTCTAATGCTCGATTCTTTGACATTTTCCCTCTAGATTCTATCAAAACAGCACTACTTTTCAAAAATTCTGATATTGACCTGAAACCTTCACATAAATTCAGTGCATGAATGTAACTTATCTTTGGTAAAGAAGCAAAAAATCTCACTCGATTTAACTGATTGTCATTCAGGTCGACTTTAACATTAATTCCCATATTTTTTCTTAGTTCTAATCTACACAACTCTGCGAGCAGTTCAGCAGTTTCATCAAAATTGTCTGTAAACAAAACTTTGATTTCAGACCTATGTAACATGGAAATAGTCCTGTCAACATATTTCGTCCAGTTGAGTGGTTTGCTTGATTTCTCCTCTCCAGGCTTGATCCGATCTTTCTCAACAACTAGACACGGTCTGTCAAACAGTTCACCCAAGTGCTGCATACGTTCAATCAACTTAGCTCTGTTGGCCCCATTACTGAACTCTGACCACTGCTTTCTCTCTACAGCCATTCTATTACTGATGATGTAATCGCACCCAGGTAACGGTGCAGCCGATACATGAATACCATGTTTAAATCTCAAGCTCGAAATAATATCTTGTGACCCACTTATTTCCTTCGAGTCAACTAATATCACTAGTTTTTCTTGCAGTTTTGACCTGCTAGAAGTTGTTGATATTAACATATCTGGGTCATTGTGAGCAACTTCCTTTATGGGTTTAGCAAAATCATTTTCATCATTTAGTTTTGATAATATCGCATATTCAGATTTATCCTTTATCTTTGTCATATCATTGTCCATGTTAGTTCTGTGTAAATTGACACTACTTTCAGGAATTATTATTGTTTTACCTTCAAGCTGTCTCTTAAATTCTGCCTGTTTCTCTCTTTGTCTCATTAATCTTTCTTTTCTAATTTCCTCTGCCGACTTGTTTCCATTTTCCAGCTCTTTTTTGTAATCACCACTATAATTTCCACCCTCTTTCTTTTGCTCATCATTTCTGTCCAAAATTCTAACACTCTTGTTACTTTTATTCAAAATCTTGCTCTCAATGAAATCTTCATTTTCACTATCATCACTACTTACAATAAGTCGAGCTCTTTTCTTAGAATTATTTGCAACTGGCATTTTTGGTGACACAAAACTACTGGCATTACTTGTGTTAACAGGGCACTGATTTTCTTCATCACTTGATGTATCATGTTTAACTTTAATTCTGTTTCTTTTTGGAACATTTCTACGTAACTCTACATCAGCACCATCGCTTTCATCATCGTCACTTGCTAATGCAACATTCACTTGTCTTCTATCTGTTCCTGTAGCTTTTCCCGCCAGTTTGGATCTGATTTTATTCAAAGCTTTCATTCTTCCCATTTCAATCGCTCTCTGACGACTGGTTTGGAACGCCTGCATTCCCTTCCTCCTTCTTTTTCTTCCAGTAAACATCAAGGAGTTTTGCAGCATGGTAACCTCCCTGTGTTCATTTTCATCCTCTTCCTCCCCCTCTCCTACAAAATAAACTAGAGCTATCACTGCTGGTGATTTATACCACCAAAATACTGCTTTGTCAGAGTATAAATAAATATCTTCACTCGATTATGATGATATCTTCAAACTATTTCATTTATTGTCTTCAAAAGCATAGAATCATATCATACTACAAGCGTTTTAAGAACACATTGCCCCTCCAAAAAATAATGAAATAGCCAGACTTGATAAAGAACACATTCAAGTTTAAAGTTACCAGTCAATAATCAATTTCTTGAAAACTCTAGATTCTAGAAGTAATTGGTGTCACAAGGTTTTTACCAGTCCTACTTTTTTTTTGCACATCTGCATTTCATGATGCACATATGTTTACAATTTAAATTTTCAATAATGAAAGATGTATGTTGTGCTTACAATGTTTTGATTGACTAATATTGATCTTACTGGTTTTATTCTTGGTGCTCTCGTATCAGAAATCTGTGACATACCTGTCAGCTTGGCTGGACTGTGCTTTATAAACATTTATTTATGAGTTTGCATACATTCGGATGCAACACTGAAGAGAATGTTGATAAGTTTAGGATAACTTACAATGAAAACGCTTGTACTAACCAAAAAAATATTTATTTTACCTCTCAACCAATCGTCTTCCTCAGATCCAACACAGAATGAGTCTTCCATGTAATGAGATTCCTCTGGTTCTGGCCTCTGAGAAAACACATCCACATCTTGTCTATAATTGTACTGCAACTTGTAACCCCCTCTTCGAGCAAGAGGACTTTTCACAGACTTCAGGTATAAAGCATGTACGTCTGTATTGTTTAGTGCCTGAGACTGTGTTGATTGTGAGTCAGATATAAAACTTCCCTCATAGACATCGAGATCACTTCCTTCTTCATCGTCTGAAGAGGCTCCACAATCCTCCTCGCTCAATTCTGCCTCATCCTCAATAAAAGGATTCGATGGTCTCTTTCTGGTTCCACTTTTTCTTTTCTTTACATTTTGATTTTTATTTTCTTTCAACTCAATGTCATTTTTACTTTTTCCTTCCCTTGAAGCACTCTTCCATTCTGTCATATTGTGATTACCATTACCTTCAAAATCCTCATCTGATGAAAACTGCAGTACTGGAGGTTTAGCTTTTTTAATTACATAATTTTGCTTTTCAAGGAGAATGGAATCGTCAAAATCATTATCATCTTCACTTGAAGAAAATGAAATTTTCTTCCTCTTTTTACCATTATTTCCTTTCACATTAATGATACTTTCATTCTGGTCTTCATTTTTGTTCTTTTGCAAATTATTCACAGTTTCTGCTTGACTAAAAGGAGAATCAATAATCTGCACTTTCTTCTTCTTTCTAATTATGAAGCTTTCATCATGGTCAGTCGACTCATTTTCTTCTGAAACTGCCGAATCCATTGGTGAGTGTATGGAAACAGCTGCATTTGACAACATACTTCTAGAAATAGATGGAGTAAGCTCTTTCACCTTATCTGGTGAATTGTTAGGTTTATTAACTGGTGTGCTTGAAGCTGCATTTATTCCAAAAGGTGTCACTCTAGATATCTTACATGGAGTTAAAACTGGAGTACTTGTACACTGTTTATGAGGGAGTTGATTTAACACTGTTTGTGGTGTTGTTTTGCATGTCAGTCTGTCATTAGTTAAATTGAAAGAATCATCAAAGTCATCAAGAGATATATCTGCAACTTGAAACATTGACTTTCTTACAATCTTACTTTTACTTTCATTTGGATGAATCCCCAGACTTTTAGAATCATGACCTACTCCAATTTTATTTTTTACTTCTTGTGATAAGCTGATCGGAGTAACAACAGCTATTGGTGTTTCTGACATTTTTGATACAGCTAAGATACCAGGCCTCATATTCTCCTCAAACTTTGTCTGATTACTTGTGTCCTTACATATGCCTTTGGTAACATCTTTTTTCACACCTTCATCAATATTAACATTTTGATTGTCCGTACCAGAGTCTATCCAATCATCAAGATCTTCCTCTAACAATGCAAATGATGTGTTAAAAGTACCTGTGCCAATCATTTCATTTTCAATTTTATTTTCATCAACAGATAACTTCTCTTTATTATTAAATGTGCTAATTTGTTCATTCTTAAAATTCTTATCATCAATGCAATTTGACTCATCATTAAAATTTTCATAATTTTCGTCTATTGGTTCTAAACAATGTTGTCCTAAATTATACTTCAGATTTCGTTTACTTCCAAGTAGGTTATCAGAAGTAGTACCTAACAACGACTGGCTTTCTTTGTCAGTTCTTCCAATTGACTGCTGATGTTCTGAAGTTTGTTTTATGCCTCCTCCGTGTAATTTCAATGCTCTTCTACTAAGACAAGTTCTAATATCCCCTTTATTTACTTTCAAATTGTTATCATTCTCATATTGACACTCTTTCCTGCCATTATCTTCAGTTTCCAATTCAGAGTCATCTGCCTGCAAACTGTTACTCTGACTGGTCATGTTTCTCAAAGCAAATGTTTGACTGAGTCTATTTCTAGCCGGTTTAAGTGAACTCTCAGAAGCTTTTGGGGATGGAGGAATAATATCTTCATCAAAATCAAACCCCAGATCAAATACCGGCATTTCACCATCATCTTCTGACACAGATACACCTTGAACAGAATCTTTAGCATCCTTCTCTTCTTTTAACTCCAATTCCCTTCCAATAACTTCAGCAACTGGAGAATCTACTGTGTCCATTTCTTCCTCATTCACATCAGATTCTTCCTGTTCTTCTCTTGATTTTGCACTATTTACAGTTTTCTGAGATCTTTTTAATCCAAATTTTGGACTAATACTGCTCCCATTTCTTATGTTTTCATTTTTCTTTTTATGTGGAGTTTCTTGATTCAATGAGAGTTTATCTACTTCTCTATCTTGTTCCTCACTGCAGGATTCAGATGCAGATGCTCTACTCCCACTATGAACAAAGTCTAAAGCTTGTGTGAATGTTATCTGGGTACTTTGATTGAGTGCTTTTGTTACTAAAGATGGAGTTTTTCTCTCTTTGAACAAATCGTCATCCATGTCCTCTGCGAAAAATGAATCATAAGATGTTTTATTTTTATTTGTGAATGGTAATGACACATTTTCATTCATTTCATAAGTCTCAGGACTTGAACTAGGACTTCTATCACTAAGGATATCAGCAACACTGCCCTTATTTGCTGATGTATTAAAGATGATCTGATCATTTTTAAATTTTATTTCAGATTCATTAAGGTTGATAGAATGTTCTTCACATCTATTGTTCAATCTTTTGGCATTTTCTATGTCATTACATGAAACGGCGGCATTTTCTTTTCTTTGTTTTTCTTCAAAATTTTCATCTTTATATGTGTGATATTCAAACACAGGCATCAGATCTTCATTTGATAAATCACCATCTCCAAGATCATTGTCAAATTCAAATGCATCATCAGCATCCAATATAAAATTACCAGTGCATATAATGTCATCATCAACTTTTGCAACAGGACTAATCTTTGACATTTTGTTTGTTTCTGGAGATATTTCATTTTCAAGTCTAGTTTGTTCTTCGCTGACATTTGGCGATTTAAATAATTTCTTTTTTCCCAGTTTTCTTTCTTGACTAGAATTAAACATTTCTGTATGACTAGAATCAAAAGATATATCTCTATTATCAGCTAAGAATTCCTGGTCTGAAGTTTTTAAGCTGCCACAAGGTAATTCAGACTTCAAATATTTACATGGACTATCAACTTCTACAGGCTCCATCACAGACTTTGCAATTCCTGACTTCTTACAACTTTTATTTACTGTTTCATTAATGCTGTTACTCAATTTCACAATATCCTTTGACACAGACATTTTACCTTTAACACCATTACTGAGTCTTGATTTTTTTTTAGAGAGCCCATTTTTGTCCAGCATATTTGAAGGGTATATTATATACTTTCCTTCCCTGTTTTCCATATGCCACTCATCAATTAATGCCACTAGATCAATATTTACAGTTTCAGCTTCTGCCTCTATGGCTTGACAAACTTTAGCAGCATCTTCTAATGATGGAGGAGTTCTTATCCTAAAGCATTCACGAGAAAAATCATGTACAGAATCTAAAAGAACACAATTTTCTGACCCAACACTGGCTGAGTCACCTGAGTTATCATTTCCCATGAGTTTTGAGGTACTTGCCATAGTGTTATGCATATCCTGATTTTCATAATCTTTCTTCTCATTATTTGCATCAGCTATTATAACTGGTAAATCATCATCAAAGTCGGTGGAGTCATTTTCAGCAATAAGCTGAATCATTGATGTTTGCCCACTAGTATGCCTACTTCTTTTTCGTTTCCTGACTTTATTAACACTCATTCTCTTCTCCAAAAGCTTTGCTTTACTTTTAATTTTTCTTCTTAATGAGGCAGGATCATTACTTCCTGCAGTTCTCATTTCTTCAGATTTATCCCCATGCTTTTTTTTTAAATTGTCAACCGCTGATTTTTTCTTTACTGTTTCGTCATCGAGACCTTTATCAGTATATCCAGATTTTTCATCAATATCTCTCTTATCTCTCATGTTGTAAGTAATATCATTACCATCCACAATAAAGGCAGGCAGATCATCATCACTATTTTCATCTGCTCTTTCATGGAGAAAGTCAAACTTGGGAAGATTATCTGATCTTCTGGATTTAGATTTTATGCTGGTCTTTTTCCCTTTATCATGTGTTATTGGTTGGTCATCATTCTAAAATCATAATCAATATATTTAATAAATGAATAGGTGTACCAGACTTTCTTATAATAACAGTTGTTTGCAGTAGTTTAACTGATGCATCACAAACGGCCTTAGTCTTTTTTTTTTTCAACCATTCATCAGATGAGTAAAGACAGTGTAGCTGCAAACAACTAATTTTTTAAGGCCGGCCTAATTGACAATGTTCCATGATATGTATAATTAAATAAAAGATAAATTTAGAATTTGCAGGTGGTTAAACACAAACATTTTGTTATTATCAACAGCTGTCAAAGTGAATGTGATACGTTAAAAGACTTTTGTTTTTAACATTTCTACAGTGGTTAATTCTCTTAAGAGATACTGACAAAAATTTTGGTAATAATAGTCATTTTTAAATCCACGATAATAATCTAGTTTCTTGGCATAAAGGATATGATGCTCCCTTGCCATGTGAAGGCCCCTGGTCTTCAGTATGAGAAAAACTGTTTTTGTAATATCTCAAACAGATAATTGTTGCCTTAAAAGCAGTGATGTTTGTGCCGTATAACAGCTGTAAAATTTCTATCCATTCATTCAATTAGTGCTGAGAATTTTTGTAGCCGCCAAATGACACAAATAATGCTACTGTGATATTAAAGTAGATGAAAAAGGAACTTTGAAAACTACTGATCAGAATATGGGAGTTGATAAAGTCTTGACAAGATGGTCTATAATAACCTGAAATGTGCAGGTTTGGGGATTTCGTTACCCTTGCATATATTACCCAAGAATATATGGACCCTCTATTGAAGTTAATGAACAATTGAGACTACCTGTTTCTGAACACCAAATTTCAGCAGAGAGGGTGCTTCAGTTTCACCTTCCTCTAAGACATCCTCTTTATTAAGATAGGCTGCCATTTCAAGACCATATGGGTCATCTTTTGGATCAAGAGACTCTGAAATGATATATGGAAATATTTGCATGATGAAACTACTCGCAACTAATAAATCAATAGAAGAGAAAAACAGAAAAAGTTTGTCAAAGGTGTTCAATTATCCCTTTCCTCCATAGAAACACCTTTATTGCATAGGCGAACAGTGTAGATCCAGATCAGCCAGCACATCTGTGCTGTCTGATCAGGATCTGCACTGTTCACTTTATGATTCATTAGGTTATTTCTGACCAAAATGCGACCAGTACAGATCCTGATCAGACTGCATGGATATACCAGCTGATCTGGATCTACACTTGTCGCACACATGTAAAAATGTGTATACATGGAGGAAAGGGTTAAATAACTGAATTTCATTTTTCTGTGTTTCTTCAATGTATGAAATGTCAGAATGTAACACCTACAACAGTGTTGATCCAGAATAGCTGGCAGATAATGTCATGATCTAATCAGGATCTACACTGTTAGCTTTAAAACTCATTAGGTTATATCTGTGTCATATGGTGAGAAAGATAGGCAGCGTGACTGGGACTGGAACCCTGGACAACTCGGGTACAGCACGTGCTCTCACAACTAAGCTATCTGGGCTGCTTATACAGCTTCTTTGCAAATAGTGACTAGATTAATACCACAATATCTGACCAAGAAGCACAGTGAAAATCAAGAACATATAAAAACCATATCTCTGCAGATTTATCTAGATCTACACTGCTGTCCATGCAATATAAGTCATATATATAGACTGAATGGTTAAATGGCTAACATATACTAATAATTTATGATTCTAATGATATTGCCACTACCTGGGAGCGAACCCTCATCGCCACAGAGACAGCACCTAGCCCTGCAATTCCGATTGAGCAACCAATTGAGCTAACCAGGACAACCCCAAAAGAGGTTGATCAGATAGCCCTGATATACGTTGTCATCACTGCACGACATCGGTAATGGGTTATTTTACTGATAACAGTACTGACTATATGTACGGGGAGACCTTTTTTACGGCCACCACACTGCACAAATAGGGCTACTGTGAATTTCAAATGATATTGCCTCTACCTGGGAGCGAAGGCTGCAGCAGGACCAGATATGATTGTAAGTTGTTTATTACTGCAGATGGGGCTAGAATTTACTCTAACTGGTTTTCTGCATAATAAATCTGCAGAAGGGTCAGATTACATTCAAGAAGGTTTGCTCAATACTTACCCTGCAGTTCAACAAATTCCATGATCTGTACAAGATGCTTAGACCCTAGACTATGATCTATATGTTCAGTCTCTTGCAAGGTACTCTGCCAGGGTGACCATTCTGATAGTGACAGGAAAGTTCCTTGTGGCTCCTACAAAGACAAACTTGACTACATGTTTTTGCAAAAACATCAAACACAATAACTCAGTATATGTGCAATGGTTTTCTTGCTTAACAAGTTTAACCATTTATAATTTAATTGCAAAATTTTGGACATGTTTCTAAAAAAAAACAAGTAACCAAAACTGTGATAAAAGGCAATCATGAAAAACTTAAAGGTGACTTGTTGTATTCTATAGGGTTATGAATCACATTGCAAGTGACTAAGTAAGATTATCCCCTATTAAAAAGTGTCCATGATGCCTAAATTGGACGCAATTCAAAACATATCATAATATTAACTCTCAACATTTACCTGGTTTTCTATTTCCCCCGCTGTTGTCAATGATACTAGAGTAGAGATAGGCAGCTTGGGGATCTCCAGCTCCGGTACTAGCCAAGGCTCCAGCTCCCTGTACTCTTCTAGCGTCAGCACCTCTTCCGGCTCATCCTTCTTTGATGACACTGATATAGAGTTAAAAACTTGTAAATAATCTTCACAAATTTTAACTATTTATCTTTCTCATGCATCATGCTAGAAGGTATGTCTTTGGTTAAATCTTCACAAAGGTACGTGTTCAAGACTTCAGAGCAAAACAATTTCAATACATGTATGTATAAGCTGCACAACTATTAGTTACACAATCCAATATGGGTCCTACCACCTATATATCACAACACGAGTGTGGGTTCCTAAATTTAGTACATTCTGTGCTTTTGAAAGTATTCAAAATATAAATTTAGGGATATATTGTTCATACATTTAAAGACTTCTTTTAAAATACATGAAACCAAGATTTTTTTATCCAAGGACCTATCTATAAAATTTTATAACAAAGGCTATATTTATGCAGACCATCAATTTGGATCTCAGCTGCCACTGTCCACCAATTTTCGAAGTCCCTATCAAAGCCTATGGGAGCCATAACTCTGTGCCCTAGGTTATAAAACTTGCATGGAAACCAGTCTCAAATCTCAAGCATCTAATTGGCTGAAATTGCTGCCAGTCGCCATTTCAGCCAATCAGATGCTTGAGATTTGAGACTGGTTTCCACTCTCAGCTTTATAATCTTAAGCCCTGATTTTGTCATGAAAGAAACTACTAAGCTACTAAGATCTACCTAAGAGCCTGCAATTAACAGAAATTGACCTTGTATTAACATTTATATCATTGGATTTCACTTTTTATCAACAGCTAAAGTCATCGGAAGTCGTTCTAACTTTCATGATGTAAGAAGACCCACCTCTGTTGGGATAATTTCTGTTGATCTTCAGGGATTTTTTTCACTGCCAGGGGAAGGGGCCCATGTTCTATAATTTTGGGGAAAATAGTGTAATTTTTTCTCTGAAGGGGAATGAAAAAAACTCGATGTAGTTACTTTTTGGGAAAAACTGCATGATTTTAAAGAAATTTTTAGAGGAGAAGGCACCCATAAACGGCCCCTACTAAAGAAGGAAAAAAAACCTGGATTGCAATGATCTTACTATTGATAAAAAGTCAAATCCAATCAACAAACCAACTGGGAACTTACCTTCAGCCATCATAGTTGTTATTTTACTCTGATTCAGGTCCTTGTCTGTAGAAATCTTCTTGGTAGGTTTGAATGTCTCTCTCACAGTGATGTGCATCTTATGGCATGTAGGATTGAGACCATCAGGTAGCATACGTGGACTATGCTGGTAGAAGTGCAGAGACTTGGCTCCATTGAGTATGGCCTTATGAATACTCTTCTTGGAGTACTGGCTCTGATTGTAAATCTGAATCAAATGTTTTAATTGTTTGTTTAATAATACATGTACATGTATAAACATACAGTGAAATCCTTTTAGTATGTTGTTGGGCAAAAGGTTAATTTTTATGTATTTTGTAGAACTTTCCAACAAAATAATTATGTTTATATGCATGAATTTGTTAGAAATTTAATCAGAATGAAATTCTTTTTTTATGCAGTATAATTATGCATGTTTATAATTATGCATGTTTGAAAAAGCATGCATATTGAATAAATTCAACAAGACTGTGTGTCAAAGTCTGTGGTTTTCTAGCAGAGTTCTGTTTCAAATTAACCAACAAAAACATTCATTAAATTTTTAATGTACCCAACTGCTCATTAAACACTATGTACTATTAAAACAAGAGACATGTATGCCCAATCTCTATCTGCAGCAATTAGTGCACTTGTCATGATCAACAACTCAACCAAGTCCGAGGACACTAGCCTCATAGTAATACAAGAGGGTCCATGGGAACCTGGGTCGCTCACCTGCCAACAACTGCTCAATGGTTGCAAGTCAGTGGATGCAAATACAATTGTCAATCAAAATTAAGACCACTAGAGTGCAGACAAGCTTTTTCTTTAATTTTACCTTGTGATAGAGATTTCAAGGTCACATGACCCAGTTTTAAACTTGATCTAGATATCATTGAGATAGCCATTCTGACCAAGTTTGAAGAAGATCACACCAAAATTAAGACTGCTAGAGTGTGGACAAGATTTTTCTATATTTTACCTAGTGTCCTAGATTTCAAGGTCACATGACCCAGTTTCAAACTTGACCTAGATTTCATTGAGATAAACATTTTTGAAGAAGATCCAACCAAAATTAAGACCTCTAGAGTGCAGACCAGCTTTTTCTTTCATTTGACCTAGTGACCTAGTTTTAAGGGTCACAAGACCCAGTTACGAACTTGATCTAGAAATCATTGCGATAAACATTCTGACCAAGTTTAAAGAAGATCGCACCAAAATGAAGACCGCTAGAGTGCGGACACGTTTTTTCTATAATTTGACCTAGTGACCTAGATTTCAAGGTCACATGACCTAGTTTTAAACTTAATCTAGATATCACTGAGATAAACATTTAGACCAAGTTTGAAGAAGATCAAACCAAAATTAAGACCACTAGAGTGCAGACAAGCTTTTTCTATAATTTGACCTAGTGTCCTAGTTTTTAAGGTCACATGACCCAGTTTCACACTTGACCTAGATATCATTGAGATCAACATTCTGACAAAGTTTGAGAAAGATCGGACCAAAATTAAGACCTCTACAATGCAGACAAGCTTTTTCTTTAATTTGACCTACTGACCTAGTTTTAAGGGTCACATGACCCAGATACGAACTTGATCTAGATATCATTGAGATTAACATTCTGACCAAGTTTAAAGAAGATTGCGCCAAAATTGAGACTGCTAGAGTGTGGACAAGCTTTTTCTATAATTTGACCTAGTGACCTAGATTTCAAGGTCACATGACCCTGTTTCGAACTTGATCTAGATATCATTGAGATAAACATTCTGACCAAGTTTGAAGAAGATCGGATAAAAATTATGACCGCTAGAGTGCGGACAACAATTGTGAACGGACGACGGACGGATGACATGGGGTGATCAAAAAAGCTTTATTAGGTGAGCTAATGAAAATGTAACATTAAAAACCAACGACATGGCAGCAAAACAAATTAAAATACCAGGTATGTAAACATTTGGTTGTTTACTTAATGTACCATAAAATTTCTATTAAATGTCCCCCGTAGTGTTTATTAGGGACATGGCGTTTAATAGGAATTTTACGGTAGCTTGCTGTGTTTTCTGAATGTGTCTACTCATAAATCCTAATTCATATATTTCACATTTTTTATCAATTTGAAAAAAATAAATGTAAGGATCATGTCTTGCAAACAACTAAAACTTTATTGACCTTACTCTGTGTGACAATCAAATACAAAAATAACCAATCAAAACCAGTATTCATGTCCAACAAACAAAATTTATTGCATGTGTCTACAAAATTTAGAATTTACTTTTGTTTTAAATGGTCCAACAACAAAGACAAAAACCTGGCATAAGGTCAATAGAGTTTCCTCTCTAATCACAACTTCAACATTTTAAACAAAAAATGTCAAAATGAGTCAAACATAACCAACTTTAATAAAGAATTATATCCAGTGATTCTTTTGCTTTCAAGTAGAATAGAATCAAATTGTTAACCTGTTCTTCTTTTCCTTGAGTGACCAGCATGACAATCCTGCCCTCACGTTTACGTCCTGTCCTACCCATCCTCTGTACCAGTCTGATCGGGCTCTTGTGTGCATCGAAGCAGATAATGAGGTCAACATCTCCGATGTCGAGACCCTCCTCCCCGACACAGGTAGACACCAGGGTGTTGTAACCACCTTCACGGAACTGCTTCATCACCTAGTGTACATTCAATGTGCCCCATTAACCCTTTACACCATAGATAAAGGGCTGAAGGTTATAAAACTGAGATTTCAGCCAATCAGATGCTTGAGATTTGAGACTGGTTTCCATGCTCAGTTTTATAACCTTGGGCAAAGGCTTTATTGCATAGGGGGAACAGTTTAATATTTTCGTCATTTTCAGTTGTAATAATATTTCTGAAAGAACTAATAATTGCTTAACTTCTGGGTGATGTTGAAATGTATTTGACCACAACTTAAAGATATAACTGCTAAATAATGAATAATAAGATATGTCATCTGCTTATCTTTATGACATTTTGTGTACTTTAAAGAAAGACATTAACTTCCCGGAGATACATTTATGTATGGCCAGACTCAAATTTAGTGTAAATCTAATGTGCTGTGTATGAACTGCATTCCCCAGGAATTCACTGACAAAATCATTACCATAACACTTTGTTTAAAGTTAAATCTTCTTTGAATTTTGGAACAATTTTGGTAAGACATTAATTTTAAAATAATTTTGAGGTTTGGGGCATATAGTTAATAAAAGGCTAAACAAAATTTAAAACAAGATGGCCAAATGACACTATATGGCCAAGTTTTTAGGAATCAACATGACTTGAATGAATTTGCTATAAGCATTGTAAAATGTTTAATGCAAATAAATTTTCGTATTCGTATTCGTATTCGAATTTGATATTGGGCTACTAAGACCTAACTGTGAAAATATTTTGAAAATAAGCCAGTGGTTTCTCCTAAGAAGAATCTCAATGTATTTTCTTTTTGGTTGCCATGGCATCCAGAGTTCCAAATGGAACCAAATTATTTGGAGGAATTCAGAAAAGGACCATAAAGTTTGGTTAAAATGTCCCCAGTGGTTTAGGAGGAAATGTTGATGTGAGGGCAGACAACTGAAAATGAATGATGACATTCAGTCCCCCATCCCAACAGCTCAGGTGAGCTACAAGATAATGCATGGTGTTGCCACTGCAATAGCCAATCTGGACCATGGTCTGGGTATAACCAGAACAGAAAAACAATATGGTCCATAGGACCCTGGGTCGCTCACCTGTCAACAACTGCTCAATGGTTGCAGGAGTTGTGTTCAAGTTTGGTAAAATCAAATAAAAAAAATAATGCTGCTAAAATTTACTATATAACAATATGTAATAAAACTAGTTACCCCCCGGGCAGGGCCATTTTTGACCCCAGGAGAATAATTTGAAAAGAAGTTTTGTAGAGGACCACTGCATGATGACACATACCAATACCAAGCGTTCTAGGCCTTGTGGTTTTAGAGAACAAGATTTTTTAAAGTTTTCCCTATATAAGTATGTAAAAAAAGTGACCCCTGGGGCTGGTCCATTTTTGACCCCAGAGGGATACTTTGAACAATTTTATTAGAGGACCACTAGATGATGCTCTATACCAAATATCTAAGCTCTAGGTTTTACAGTTTCAGAGAAGAAGATTTTTAAAGATTTTCTATATGACACTATGTAATAAAACTAGTGACCCACGGGGCAAAGCCATTTTTGACCCAAGGAGAATAATTTGAACAACTTTTGTAGAGGACCACTACATGATGACACATACCAAATACCAAGGTTCCAGGCCTTGTGGTTTTAGAGAAGAAGATTTTTTTAAGTTTTCCCTATATAAGTCTATGTAAAACAAGTGACCTCTGGGGCGGGGCCATTTTTGACCCCAGGGGGATAGGTTGAACAATTTTGGTAGAGGACCACTAGATGATGCTGTATATCAAATATTAAGGCTCTTAGGCCTTGTGGCTTTAAAGAAGAAGATTTTTAAAGTTTTCCTTTCTGTTGCCATGGCAACCAGAGTTCTGCATGGAATTCAATTCTTTGAACAATTTTCAAAGGGGACCACTCAAGAAACATTCCTGGGAAGTTTGGATCAAATTGGCTTAGCGGTATTGCGATCACAAAAGCTCACCTTGTCACTAGGTGACAGGTGAGCTATTAATATCAATTTACTAACTTTGAGTTGCTCTTTCTGTGTAAATCCTTTGGTAGCTTTTCCTGTAGATGCTTGTCCTATAAAACTCATGGACTTGACTAAAGGCTGATGTAAGCGTAACATATCTGTGATTTCCTGCACACTGTCTCGATATTGGGAAAATATCATCACTCTGGTAGTTGCTGAGGAAAACAAGTAACAACATACAGGTAAATATGCACATGTGAAATTTGCATATAAATCGCATATAAATTATAATGTACAGACATCTATCATATTTAATTTATTTAAGACTCAAATCACAGAACTAATGCATGATTTTGACTTATACAAAACACTGTCTGTCTGACTTGAAAACTTAATGTTGGATTTAACCTTGCCATTTTTTAATATATCTTTAGCAAACTTTCAAATTATGTTGCTTATGACAACAGGCAACTACTGTAGTCAATTTTTGTAAGATCAGGTCACATTTTACAGAGTTATGCCTCTTTTTGTAAAAAGCTTTATATGCCGACTGACAAAGTATCTGTGAGTGAAACAAAATTTTAATGTTCATCAGAACACCAATCTAGTATTTCTAGTAAATGTCAACCAAGTAAAAACCAAGTAATGGCAGAAATCAGTTGCCACAGGTACTAGTGTAAGTACAACTTTCTCACCATCAGCATGTGTGTTGAAATGATCAAGCACAATCTCTTGTAGTTTCTCCATCTTTGGATGACCTAACACAGCTGGCTTAAACTCGCCATCTTCTCTGTAACCATTATAAAGTTTGTTTTGTTTTGTGATAATGCAGACTGCTTTTTCAGCAATTCTTTTCAGTTGATGTTATATATACTCAACAAAAATAAAAAGTATCCACTTTGCTGTCAAACATTTTGTAAAATTTGAAAACGAAAACTCAAAATTTTATATGTGAACAAATTTGCATTTCTGTTATCATTTCAAAAAGAAAAAGTGTTCTTAAAAATCTACAGCCACAACTTAGTTGTCTTTCCCTTTGTAATAATAAGGCTTTGAGGAAAAAGTCAGTGATTTTTGAAAGTCTTCACATTTATTTGAATTAAATCAATTATCTCTACCTCTTGTGATCAATAAAATCACAAAACATTAATTAATTAAACAACTACTCCTCGATAAACAACGCTGAAAATTCCAACCATTTCCAATTACCACCCTTTAAATCTAATATGTAGTGTTTTGTAATCCATTATTAATTGTTATTCGACTGACAGTTGCTCAGTTCTTGGTGAGGAAGATAATGTTCATGAACAATTAAACTTGAAAACAACTGAGATGAACTAACGCAACACCATTCAAAGTAATGAAAATATGTATTTGAGAATATAAGCATAAAATGTGGATACTTTTTATTTTTGTTCAGTATATATTAATTGCTTAAATACTAACTGGTTACCAAGAACAGACAATTTCTCACAACAAGCTGTGACTATAGTCCCTAACAGCCATTTCAAAACCCTTAACTTCACATATAGGCCTTTTATCACATTGGCTATCAGTGTAGATCCAGATCAGCTGGAACATCTATGTCGTCTGATCAGGATCTTCACTGTTTGCTTTTAAATTCATTAGGTTATTTCTTACCAAGAAGCAGACTTTACACATGGGCTGTTTCAAAAAAATGGCTGGAAAAGTGAAAAAATAGTGAAAAATTAAAGTTCATAAATATTCCAAACTTGTTATTCTGTATTTATTAGCTTATTGAAACTGAGTACAGAACTGAAAAGATTTTTGAAATTGGTCAACTGGTTGCTAAAATATTGTCATTTGAAAAATGGCAAGTGAAGTGAAAAAAATGTAAAGAATTTAATTTCATAAAAAGTCCAAACTGGTTTGTCTATATGTTTGAACAGTCTTTATAGTGATCAAAATGAATCAAGTTATACTTGTATGTGGCAGAATAAAAATTTTATGGAGCTTTATTGACCAATATTAAATAAATCAAAGAATTTTATTTTATGTGCTTAAAATACAAGTATTACTGTTTCTTATTATTTAAATGTGTATTTCTGTTAAAATACATGTTGAAGCATCAAATATAAGTGCTTTAGAACTTATGGTATCGCATAAAGATAAAAAAATTCATATTGTTAAGAAAGTGTGTCACACTCCTGACACCCACATAAGTGCAGTGTACTCAAAAATGTTTCACTAAGGCCATTCCTGTTTGTCACAATTTAACAAAACATGACATCGACTTCTAGGAAAAAACATGCTCTTGTTTTCATGTAAAGGATATGTTGACAGAATATTGCAATATGTGCATAATGTCACACTCCTTACAAAATTTTATTTAGATGACATTTTCTGAAGGGAGCTGCAGACAAATATAATTTCAATAGAGGTGATAATATTATAATTATTGCATCTAGAAACATATAACTTTATGATTCACAAAACATTTCTTATGTACAATTAATCTTTAAAGTCCTATAAATTTATAAAGCAAAGATGTATTGATTTTCTTGAGGTATTTTCTAATCTACCACACTTGACTTAATAGCATAAATTTTGATTACTTTAAGTATAATATGCTTAATTTTATCATTATTTGATGACTAATAAATGCACCTTTTACTAAAACAACACTAAAACTTGTCTTTACTCAAGCTTTTTGTAAAATAATGGTCTGAACAAATGTGATTTTGAAAAGTGTCACACCTTTTTGTCACACTCCTGACATTTTTAGCCCATTATTTTAGAATATTTTTTTAACGGATGGTGCTATTTTGATGAAACTTCACAAATCTTTAGAGGGCATGATAAGACACCTCTGCAAAGTAAGCAAATGGAAGTTACTGTTTGTTGTACATTTTTATAACAGGAAAACCCAAACCAGCCATTTTTTTTTAAACAGCCCACATTATACTGCTTCCTGGGATGAAACCAGGGCCCAAGATCATAAAACTAAGATTTGAGATCAGTCTCAAATCTCAAGGATCTGATTGGCTGAAATGGCGACTGGTTGCCATTTCAGCCAATCAGATGCTTGAGATTTGAGACTGATCTCCATATTGAGTTTCATGACCTGGGGCACTGTGCTTAAAAATAACTTAATGAATATATAAAGCGAACAGTGTAGATCCTGAACATAATGTTTAAGCTAATCTGGATCTACACTGTTCACTCATGTGATAAAGGTTATATCTTGAGGAGTTAAAAGGAGTATAGTTCCTGATCAATTGTCATTTTGTTTTCACACAAAAAAATTTAAATGTAGGGACAAAACCTACTTGTTGTTATCTTGTCTTTGCCATCGAGTGTTCACACTGCAACTTATGTTAGGCCCTTTCCTCCATAGACACACCTTTATTGTGTGGGTGAACAGTTTAGATCCAGATCATCCGGCACATCTGTGCCATCTGATCAGGATCTAAACTGTTCGCTTTTTGATTTATTAGGTTATTTCTGACCAAAATGCGACCAGTGCAGATCCTGATCAGATGGCAAAGATGTGCCGTCTGATCTGGATCTACATTGGCCGCACATGCGTAAAAAGGCGTATTTATGGAGGAAAGGGTTAAGGTGAATCAAGAGATTTTGATTCGACTAAGTAAATAGCTCTAGCATAACAATTAAAGCATCCAAAATATATGGTTTTCATCACCAGAATCGTCCAACCATGTATTCTGAAATTAAGTAAATTTTCATCTCAAAGTAAATGACTAAGGAAAAAAGTAAGCATATAAACTTCTGATAAAGCTTAACAAAAATATCAGTAATATGTTAACGTGTAAACAACCAACCCTTTTCCTGCTGCAAATTTGCTTGACAAAATTCCCATAAGCTCACTGAAGTCTGCATTCCTTGTCAACTCTGTACGTGTTCGTCCATAACTTTTGTCTCCCGTCAGGATTCCATCCAGGAAGTTGTAAAGTGACCTTGACCCGTGTAACTGTAGCAACTCATATCCATGGTAAAGGCTCATTGCCATGGCAAAGTCTCCTTCTACAACTCCATACTGGTTTCTCTGTAAGTAAAATAGTAAGACTGCAGCTTGTACACAAAGACCTAGATTTTGTGTCAAGAATACATGCTGAAAATCACCTTGTTCTGGTTAAACAAAAAGTAAATTTTTAGTGTATGTATGAAGTTTGTCAAAATAAAGATTTTTGAAATTTTCTAAACCTATGTTTTTCAATGTAATTATCAGATAACTGTTGCAAACTAACAGATTGACTTCCAAAATAAAGGAGTTAATAAGGCTTATCAGAAAAGCTGCAACCAGAAAACACACCCACCTTTGCCCACACTGCCAATTAATAAGAGCCAAACAGGACTTTTTTCACCATTTAAAGAATATGACCTATACCCCTAGAATTGGGAAATGTCATGGTATGCTACCATAAATTGGGATTTTTTTTCCATTATTGGGGAATTATAAGTTTTACGCATATTAAATATTACCAATAATTTCTGGATTAAATACAAATGCCTTATTAAATAACAAGCTGTAATGTTTTAATAATGAAATGACACAGGTATCCATTTCAGCCCATCAGATGCTTCAGATTTGAGACTGGTCTCCAGTTTAAGTTTTATGATATTGGGCCCTGTATTTAGCCTACCTGTAACCTCTCCGGTGGATTCTGTCTGAAGGCTTCCCTTGCTTTAAGGATGAGAAACTTTGACAGACTGGTTGTATCTTTGTTATAAAGAACTCCCAGTCGCTTCAGTCTATTCACCACTACATTCATGATCTACAAAACAAGAGATTTCATACCATTCTATTTGACCACAGAATAAATTTAGATTCTCATCCCAATATATGCCCTTACTCTTTTTAAAATACCCACCTCAATCTATTTTGATGAACCAAATTACTTTGAAAGCACTTATTTTTGTTGGCAAGAAAAAAACATTTTTGTGAAATCTTAAATATTGTGGATGTCAATTTTCAAATATCATGTTTATGTACAATTCTGTATTTGGGGGCTTAAGTTTTGTGGATGACCAGCCCATAAAATGCATTAAAAATCATAACACATTACTATTATAATGCAATACATGTATAAATGATCAGCCGGAAAACTTACATGTATATACTTAGCCTTGACCTTGGTAAGTTCGTCTCCAAGTGGAACTACCACCTTATCTACCTTCCTTTCATGAGAGTACTTCTTGATGTCAGCTGACTCTTCAGTTCGGATCTCGATCTGTGAGATGAGGAGATTGTTCAGTACTTGCTGCACAGCCTGAAACAGTCAAATAGCTTTTCATAACACCTTACTCCTTACATGCAGATTTTATCACATGTGTGAATATTGTAGATCCAGATCAGAAGGCACATTCTTGTCATCTGATCAGGGTCTATACTGTTCCTTGCCATCTGATCAGGGTCTATACTGTTCACTTCTTGGTCAGAAATAATCTAATGAATCAAAATGCCAGGTGAAGATCCTGATCAGATATCATGGACAATAGGGATCCTTACTGTTTGCAAATGCAATAAAACATTTGCATAGAGTTTAAGGTTAATCTTCATTCCCTATTAATGTATTCTTTCAATTAAGAATTCATTCATTGTTCATAGAATAGGTTAACCTTTGTTTTTGATTTTAAAAAACATAGCTGGTATTGATATTTATTCACAATTGAAATACATGTATTTTCCCAAATTCTGGTTCCAAAATGTTCAAAGTTAAATTACCAGGGGCTGACTCCAAGATCAATAAAATATAATCTAAATAATGCTTTAACATGCTATTCTGACAATTTTTTAGCATTTGTTATCATTTAATGACCATGCTGATTTAGTGCCCAGGTCCATCCAAGGATTGAACCCGGCTTACCTTGATGTCACTTCCTGGTGTTGCACTCAAGGCCAGAATACGAAAGTTCTCTGTGTATTTAACAAGTTCTCTCACAACCTAGAAAGCCAAAAAGAAAATGAACATAAAATGTTGTTAACCATTTTCTCCATAGATAAGCTTTTATGCCTCTGGCAAACAGTCAGATCCTGATCAGCCAGCAGACTTGTGTCAAATGATCAAGATCTACACTACAAGCTTTTTTATTTACTGGCTTATTTAGGCTGTGCCAGCTGATCTTGATCTGCACTG
The DNA here is from genome assembly GCA_038501625.1 of Corbicula japonica. Taxonomy (NCBI): domain Eukaryota; kingdom Metazoa; phylum Mollusca; class Bivalvia; order Venerida; family Cyrenidae; genus Corbicula; species Corbicula japonica. The sequence continues at coordinate 217,924 of JAZAYU010000523.1, read as the reverse complement.
TTTGCACATGCTACAAAATTCATATATATGAAGTAAAGGTTAAAGAATATAATAATCTTTCTGATGCTTGAGGTGAAGATAGAAATATCTCATTTTGAGGGACATCAGTACTGTAACCTATAGTTACAATATTGCTGCTCTGCCTAGGTACCTTAGCAACAGTTCCACCTTATGAGATTTTACACCTTTCATCATGCACTTGTAAGATTCGTTTCTTGCATATTCAAATGATGAAAATGGCATTTATTTATTTTTACAACAACTGCCTGTAAATTTTCTCATAATAACCAATAAAATGTTGCATGATTATCATTTTTATGTGATAAGTACACATGTCATGTCATTGATAGGTTCATGTGACCAGTGTGTACACAATGTTATGGTAAAGGGCCAGTTTTTCCCCCAGGAAGACCAGGGTTCTCCCCAGCCCATTTTAGCGTAGCGGGAGCGCTATGCTGTGATCTCGACTACTATAATTCCGCTACTCTTTAATTATACCGCTATGCCTTAAACAGTTAACGCTATGCCTTCTTGTTTATTGTAAAATCCAAGTAATAAATGTCTCCTCACAAAAGTACCTCAGGCTATTTCCCTCATTAAGAAAAACAGCTAAAAGGCCGTTGTTTACACAAATCGATATCCAAAAGTGTTGAATGAATATATAAAAGATGCCTATTTATATTCAATACACATTAATATCAGCTGCTTTTATTGCATTTCCCATTCTTTATAGTTCCAAAACCATGATACAACTTAACCTAAAACTAAGTTTTTTGGGGGGATTTGTTTAGGGAAGACGGTGAGGTAGTTGGTAACAAAACCTTTAGTACCGACTTGGTCCGCGGTCTTGATGAGCTATCCCTTAAAAATTTTCTGGGGAGAACCCTGAAGACTCTAAAAACTGGACATACCTGACAGTAAGCATGGTTGCCAAGAGCTTTGTGAGCTTCATCAATAACCAAACATTTCACGTACACCGCAGGACACGAGCCTCGACTCAGGTCATTGGTCAGTACCTGAGGGGTCAAGAAGAACACTCGCTTCTCATGCCAGGCTTTTTCTCTCTTTGATGGTCCCATACTTCCTGGTATTAAAGAAAATAATGCTCGTTTTACCCCTTACTCCACAGATACAGGTTATATTTCATGTGTAACCAGTGTAAATGTATAAGCACGGCTCAAATATATGTAGAAATTGTTTTTCTTTATACTTCACGATTCAATTTCCACCAGTTTACCTCTTCAGAAATTTAACCTTTTTCGTATTATGATTTTGTACACATATTTTTGTACCCCTAAGTTGTTCACTTCATCAATGTTCTGGCACAATAAGGGTCTAGTTTACTAAACCAGGTAGTAACTGGCAAACATGGGTAAACATCTCTACAATAAGTACAAAGTTTCTCAACATAGTAAATAAGCAATGGGGTCCTACCGATATACAGAGTTATCTCAATATTCTGTCTAAAGTTACATCCCTTTGTAACGCGCACCTGTCACTGGGTAGTTCCTGTCTGAGATTGACAATTCAACAGTCATCCGTGGTTCTTTTAAATACGTTTTTTTATAGGGTCTGGTAGGTCAGAGATCAGCATAATGCCAATGTTTGATTATTATCACTGAATAAAAAAATAGATAGTTTTTTTCTGTGCAGCGCATACTTTTTACATTTTCTCTTCTAACCAGTTTAATATGTTGGAGAGGTTTGTGTGTAAGATCGCTACATTCGACCCCTTCGGTAACTAATAGAGTAAAAGATACACATTTCTTCTGGTAGAAAATGGCAGATTTGAGGAAAAGAAAAGTTTAAAAAGTAGTTACATTTATAACACATGTTATGATAAAAATAACGTTTGACGTCCATCAATGAAATGCCAGTTCCCTTTTATGCAGGTTCTTTCATACCCATGCAACAATTTTTCTGCCAGGAATAATCAATTCAATAGATTTTTTAATAAACGAGCCTTTCCCTACAAATTGAATGCACATCATTAGGTTCACAGATTTGTGCCAAATTGACGTTGTTTTTTTTTAATTTTCTGATATTGTTTTCTTCCACAAAGTTCCTTCTTATTCGTATACCATTTAGAACATATTCAAATATTGTTTCATAATGTTTTCACCTTTTTCTCTTGACTTCTGAATTTTTTAGTTCATTTAGTTTTACAATCAATTTTAATTTTTAAATAAATATATTTTTGTGTAAAACTTTCCCGATGTCTATTTTATTTCATTGAGTTCCAAGAGCTTTAAGTTTCCGAAATCGAATAAACAATATCTTGGGTCTCAAAATACATAGGGACAATTAATTAGAATATTTAATTTCTAGTCAGTTTCCTAAAACAACACTTTTACCCCCAACAAGCAACTTTTTTAACCTCTTACAAATCTACAACCAAACTTCAAAAGGCCTTTATCACACCTCCAGCTGGTAAAACCCCGTCTTGCTAATTAGATTACGTAACATGGTCATAAAACCCCAGGCCCTTTTCTTCATACGCATTGTTTGCATGACATAACGGTGAAAGTTTTAGAAAGCTATAATTTTCATCCCAGCCAATAAATGAATAAAATTACATAAAGGATCAGGGAAATAGTTTAAGTTGCATTTAGTTATTATTTTAAAATCAATTTACAAAGATGATGGTTATTCCTTATATGCCTGTTTCCCTTGTTTGTTAATTCGACAATGCATTTAAACTTCAAAAACAATTTTTAGACATTTTATCTACACTTGATACGCTTTATAAGCGCTTCTAAACCGGAACTACCCAATCAGCAAGGGAAGCCACTCTCAATGGGAGGTAACTCTGTATATCGGTAGGCCCCCATTAACCTTTTTTTCCTTTCTAGAAGTTTTTGCAAGAAATTTCACATGTTTTATGGTATGAAATTCATTTCAACATTAAATAAGAACATAATTTTATCTATTATGCATACTGTGCTTTCTACCCTTTATTGAAATTCAGCATGAATAAACAAAAAAACTTTTTATGTATGAAACAGGAAAATTAACTTATAGTGATACTGAAGTTCTGTATTTCATCACCTCCAACATGAAAAATCATAAACTACAGTACAGGTTCTAATGCTTTTTAATTATTTTTATAATCTTAAAGGGGATATATTCCCAAATGATCATGGTATCATTCATTCCAATCAAAGGTTTCTAATAAAATTATTTGAACTGCATATAGACCAAAAACCACTTAAATGTGCTGGATAATGCTTTAAGACGGTGCATTTTGTATTCTTGTACTAATTAAGCACCAAAACAAAAAGAAATCAGAATATAATTCATAAATTAACTTAATGAAAAAGGCTATGAACATTTATATAATTACAGATTTAATATCTTGTGTACATGGCTTTTTTCACTGCCAGGGCAAGGGACCCATGCCCTATAATTTTGAGGAAAATAGCATGATTTTTTCAATGGAGGGGAATAAAACAACCTGATGTTACATGTAAGTGATGTTTTGGTGAAACTGCATGATTTTAAAGAAATTTTCTGAGGGAAAGGCGCCCATAAACAGCCCATACTAAAGAAGGAAAAAGCCCTGGTGTAAAGACTCTATTCTTTACCTGTCATTTCAGCAGTATGATCCTGAGGAATTCCCATGATGTTGTAGCATGCCTCAATCTGCTGGGCCACTAGGGGCTTAGTAGGGGCCATAAAGATTACCTTTCCCTGTGGATACCAGCGGTAAAAATTGTACATCACAACAGCAGCAATAAACGTTTTACCTAGACCAGTAGGCAGTGTAACCATTGTGTTCTTAAATAGTGCCTGCTGTACAATATTGAACTGATATTCTCGCACGGGGTAGTTTGTGGGATATATCCACAGCTTTCCGGCGCATTTATCAAAACCTGGTAAGTTGCTATACTGGGTCTGAGCCTGTGTTGGAGTAAACCCGTCAGCACCAATAGATATATCACAGACATTCTGATGATCAGCTGTACTGTCATGTCTGACACTAGAGCTGCAGAGGTTATTTTGGAACAGTTTGGTAGAATCTACATTGTTCTGAATATCAGCTACCGATTCTTCTGCTTCACAAAGAAGGTCATCATCATCATCTTCGAAACTTCCACATAAATCAATGACATCATTGTCTATTGGTTCAACTGCTGGTAAAGGATTGGCCACATGGTCTGGCTCTATACTTGATTTTCCCTTGTTGCCCCAACTTTGAAACAGAGTGGTCTGCTTCTTGCTCATCGTGCTGTTACCTGGACAGCATTTTTTACCAAGCTTCTTCCATGCATTTACAAAGGCTTTCAGATCTGAAAAGTGAAAACATTTCAGTCAAGATCTTGTAATCTTGCAAAATATATACATTAAAGCTTGTGTTGTTATTCTGTAGACATACATGTTTCTTTCCAGGGAACATTGTGAAATTCAATTAAAGATTCTGAGTAAGGCATTTTCTTGTCAACTTTAATTTTATTTTGTGTACTTGTTCAAATGCTGTACTTTTTGCTTTGTTTCAATTAAATTTAACCTGTTTATATAGAAAAATTGTTGTAAAGTTATACAACAACAAAAATAAGTTCTTGCTTGAAACTTGAAACCCTGTTTCAGCAGTCAAGTAAGTGATACAAGCATTTCAGTAAATAGAGGTCATAATTTTCTACAGCTGGTTTAAGAGAGGAACAAGTGTCATTAAAGGTAGTAAAATGCTATTTAATTGACCAAAATCAAATTTCTATCAATTTCTGTTCAAATACATGGAGCTTTTTATTGAAACTTATTATTGAAACTTATTGGAAATGGTTTTGTGTTTTGATAAATGAATTAAATAATCAATTAGGCATAAAATAAACTGTATTTTCTTTGTTTTTTTTAAATTTATTTTTGGTTTGCTTATTGAAAATGTATATGACATACAGTCGTGTGGGGCAAGTCTGCGCATTGCCCAACTCTGCGGTGCGTCTGCGCATCTGCTTAAAATATTAACAAAATAACTGATGTCATAAGAATAGCCTGCTGGTAAGGATTTTTGTCAAGAAACAAGGCAATTTTTGCTTCATCTGATGAGTAAATCTTTCTATAATTATCTGCTATGCAAAGTACTATGCTCTTAAATATCAAAAATCATTAAATAAAGATGATACATGAACCCCCTCGCTCAAACTTCCCCATTTTGACAGTTCTGACCTAAATAAATGTGTGTTATTTAAACTAAACTTTCACTTAATGTTCTTTTCAAAAGTTTGCAGCTTGGGAGAGTGGTTCATTTTTATATTAACAGAAAATTAACAGTCAACATAGGTATGCGCAGAGTGGGCAACATTTTTGACATCATGTAAACATGTGGGTGATTTCAGTAAGACATCATTTTAAACCCTCTTAAGCAAATTCGTGCAGATAAATGACAACCAACCAATTCCTGAATGGATACACTTTCTTTCTGGTAGGTACCTGTCTTTAGCTACTAAAAGTGTAAAATAAAGCTCAAAAACCTGGGTCATAAGTCTCTATTCTTCAAACCTACCAACATCAAACAAAGCTAAAAAATAAGATGGAACTCAAAGATGTGACTTGTTAAATAACTTATTCAGGCAAATCAGGGTGACAATTCTTAGTTCTATTTATTAAAAAAATATAAGAGTCGAAACATTGAATCGTCCTGGGGTAGAAATGTCTTAGGGGTCTAAAAGTCTATCATACAATTAGGAAGAAGACTTTACTAGATGGTCGCGAAAACTAATGACTCTTCTCGTCAATTGTTAAATATATGCTCTTTTAACTACCCAACACACTGTAAATACACAGTTCTAAATAAATACTTTTATTTTCATACAGTTATGAAGCAAATAACTTTCTCAATAAATATATATTTAAGCATAAACTACTTGTTTATATTTGGAATCTGGCGCTGATGACTGTACTTATTTGAAATAGGGCCTAAGAAATTCAATTGACGAAAAGAATGCAAAACGAGAAGCTCTGGAAAGTTCACATTTTTGGTGTACTTAGAAAATACGGCACACAGAGCACTTCCAACATCGCACTAATTACAAACTGCATCAAAACGAAGATGAAAAACATTGCTTGTGTTTACAAATAGTTTTATACCAAACAGATGAATTTTTATTTGTTTTTTTCTTTGGTGGGGTGGGGTTGGGGTGGGGGGGGGGGGGGGGGGGGAGGGTGGAATTACCAAATTGAAGCCTTTTTTTGGGGGGGGGGGGTGAGAATGTGCACAGGATGGAAACATTTAAGCATGATTTCCTTCTGGTAAATCCAGGAACTTTTAACATCCTTTCTGACAAGTTATTGGCAGTAATTTTATTATATAAAAAATGTTTTCATGTTTTGTTTTGTTGTTCTTTTTTTAATTATAGGTACTTAAAACATGTTAATAACAAACTTATGATAAAATAGATGTCGTGCAAATTTAATGAAGAAATAATCAGACACCTTTTTTGCCTCTACTGTTCTGACTTTTCTGAACGTAAGCAAAATCCTGGAAACCATAAATATTGACTCTTATCCACAAACTTCGAACCTCGAACCACCCGGGACAAAAAATCAGGGAAATTAGGGGGTTTAAGGGGGTTCGTCCGAACCCCCCCCCCCCCTTCCTGGATCCGCCACTGGCTACTTATAATATATCCTTATGTAATAAATAGTGGAAGTCGATTGCATTTGATTGCAAATCGTTCGCAATAAATATATGCTGTTACTTTTGGAAATTCGATTACATTTTATTATAATCTGAATCATCGGTAGTCTCAATAATTCGACTGCAAGCACAGACCCATTATCATACGGACGTTTTCGTTGTCTGTCCTTTACGTCTCAAGCAGTTACGATCAAAACTGTGGTGGAAATCGACCCGAATTAAATTCTTTTTTTTCACTCCCACATGAAAATTTCAACACTGGTATGTCAAATATCGTTATAAAACATAAATAATGATAAAAGTAACAATAAAATGAACGAATAATCCACAAAATAACTTGTTAAACCTACCACAGCATATGTCGTTTACATGGTGAAAATTATCGATAAACGCGAGTCAGATAAACTTTATGCGGTGTAATCGACATGGGTGGAGGTTTAAAACAGTTTTGCATAAAAAACGAAAACGTTACTTATAAAGGATTACATATATTGATTCTACTTGAATGTGGCTTCTCAGGTATGTATTTTTTTAAAAATAAATATGGTTTAAGATGCTTTATGAAGCCGGCAAAAGATTGAAAAGTTGCGATTCATTTTCCGATCGGCGTCATATAGAAATAGAAGGAAAATTTCCGCATTGATTTGAATAGTAACTGGGTTGTGCGCGAAGAGCGGCCATCGTATATATAGAAAAGCTCTTGTTGCGCACAAATAGTTGGGCTAAATCATCGGATGCCACACTAAATAATCTCGCTACTTAGCCTAGCTCTTTTTGTCACAAAAAAATCTTTCCGCGAATAAAAAATTAGCAAACAGCCTTAAAAACCGAAGTAGTCCGCATTTCCGATGTGTTTGGACATGGCGGACAAATGAAAATCTGTCGTTAACCAGTTAAAAAATGTTGTACTGACATGGTCGTTTGGTTGCAAATTAAATTCGGCAAATACTGCAAACATAAACATTGAATTCTACCCTAGAGAAGGATGGCGAAAACATCGGATTCATTGTTTTCACTCGAGCTAGTCGTTGAAAAATTGTACTTGCCATACGTGACATGCAGATTTCCCGCTGTAGCTTTTAGGCTGCTTGATTTTCCAACAATTTTAATTAGTCATGTTGAAAAGGAGTTGGCAGATGCAATTAAAACTAAAATAAATAGAGATCCTTACTACAGGGTACCAAATCAGTTCACAGACTTGCAGGACAAACAAGGCAATTTCATGCTGAAAAAAGGGAAGTCATGTCTTTTCAAGTTATCATTAGATACTCTTGCTATGCATTTATCAAACACTCCATTGTATATTATGGTAATTGATGAATTTCCTAAAGTACCTAAACTTCTTGGAAACAGTTCATTAGCACTGAATGAGGTTATTGAAGCAATTAAAAATGATGTGAAAAAGAATGGACCAACAGTTCCTTCAGTGCAGGGTGACAAAGGCCTTTTTAAAATTTACAGCCTAATGGGTAAAGAAATAGGCTACATGATACTCGGTTTTAGACTACTTAGTCTTGGTCCTGGAATGATTGCACATTTACCTAGCTCAGCTTTGGTACAGAGAGCTTCTGACAGACATAAAGGTGAAGTAAAACAGTCAGTGATTGATGAAATCATGGAAATTAAAGAGGAACAACATGTACAAGCTGTTGCCAAACCATTGCATGGTCAGAAAACAACGAAGAGAAAACATGAAGACCTGAATAACACTAGAGAAATGGGATCCATGACTGACGCTGAAAAATGTGATGCATTGATGCAGACTATAGAAGTGGATGATGAAAAGGTTCACATTGCTGTTTCTTCAAAGGAAGAAAAGAAACTTTGCAAAACTATTGAAACTCAAACAGAGAGAAGAATAAAAAATGTTCCCAAAAAGAAACCTGATTTCCAGGTGAATGTGGAAGAGAGTGACAGTGATGATGGCATTTTGATTAATCCAAATATCAATTGTCCACCACCATTGTTTTATAACAGTAAAGCAGAACCAGATGTGCTTATAGAAAGGGATGTAAATGCATATTTAGGATATTCAAGCACATTTGATGATGCAACCCTTGAAGATTTGTCAGGGGATGAACATATTGAAAAAGCTGAACCAAACCAAGTTGGCAAAGATCTGATCCAAACTTCAAACATAGTCAAAGATGAACCAAGATTGACAGATGCCAGAACAGTTGTTATAAGTAACATCAAAGGTGCTGATCGACAGCAAAAAACAGGTGTCTTACCAGGGCTAGATTTGGAAGCTTTGAAATCTTCTGAGCCAATTTTTCCATTACTAACTGCATTGTTAACAGAATTATCGAAAATTCAAAATCCTCAATTTGTTAATGAAGCCATGAAGCAAGTTAATGTGGCAAAGAGTCAAGTTGAGTCAGCAAAGAAACCTGCACCAGTGCTAAGAAGTAAGTCAGAGGATAATGTTCATGATGCTGAAGAGTTGGATGAAAATGTGTCAAAAGTTTCAGTTAAAAAGAAGGGAAAGAAAGCTAAAACTCATGGCGGGCATTCAGAGGGTGTTCCCAAAAACAAAGGCTGGATTAGAAAAGCACCTGAAGTAGCTGTGAAGAAAACTAAACTTGTGTTTGGTCTGACAAATACTCAAAGGCTTAGACTTGCCAAACAAAATCCCTCGTGGTTAAAAACAGCTGAACAAGAAGAGAAAGAGTCTAAAGCTCTGAAGCAGCAGCAAAAAATGTCTAGGACTAAAGAGCCCGACTTTGAAGCTGATACTGGAAATCTTTCAGATACATTTACTGAAGTAAGAAGATTGGCAGCAGAGGAATTAGCAAAGACGACTCTTGGGAAAAGTCAGCTGGTAACAGATGATTCAAAGGTATGGAAACAGAAGATTCAAAGATGGTGTATCTATTAAAAAGATTTTGTGCACCAACAGTCTACATTTGTATAGACCTTGCAGTAACTGCTGAAATCATTGTTTGTTTTAAATATATTTTGTCAAAAATTTTTACTGTATAAGTACATAATATGATTGACATTTAATAGCATTTATGTAAATGGAAAGCAACGATCCAGTTTCAAAAGACATTGAATATAATTTATAAACACACTTTTTATTTAAAATGTTTAAGTTGAAATAAAATCTATTTTACAATTTCTATTACATACACAATTTTAAAAATATTACAGCAGCAATAAAACATTTTTCATTTAAGGTGAAAAAGATGAAGAAGAAGAAAGGGTCTAAATCCAGAGACAGCTCCCCAGCTAAGGGAAAAGCTAGAACTAGAAGCCTGTCACCCAAAACAAAAAAACATGGAAGCTTAAAGGTAAAGTCACAGCTGACACATTCAAACAGTAATTCTGTCTGGATAAATATTCATTAAATAAAAGATGAACAAAAAAAACATAAATAAAAAATGTGCATCTGTGACAAGGTGTTATATAAACTAAAGCCTGATCTTGTCCAAGCGATTTTTGCAGTTATTTCTTTTTTTTATTTAAGAATATAAGGTAATGAGCAGGGATTTTTAAATTGTCGGCAGGCCGGTCATTGACCGATTTTTGGGAAGAATGTCCAATTGAAATTTCAAAATTGGTAAAAAAAATCGGTCATGAATAGTGGCCCATAAATTGTTACAAAAATTACCAACATGTACATTTTTTACATCGGTCATGAATAGTGGCCCATAAATTGTTACAAAAATTATCAACATGTACATTTTTTCACAGCTTAATCAGCTATTAATCTGTCAATTATTGAATTCACAACTCTGCTACCATGACTACCACGACTACACATCCTGTGAATAGCCTGTGGCATAGATGAAACGGGATGTGGTCGGTCTCATTTTAACAACGGGCGGGTTTGTTTAATTTGCAAATGAGCTGTGCTAGTCAGGCTGTTTGATGACAGAATTAAAATTGGCAATACCCGTGATTTTATTAATTAATGACACAAATAAAACAGTTAGCATTTTTTGAAAGAAGTGTTAGTCCGATGTGCGTAATTCTGAATGACCACCGACCGAATAAATTAAAGTACGTTTAAAATTGCTGTTTTGCAAATTTCAAGAAAACTTCTACAATGTGGATTTTAGTTAAATTGCAATCATTCACAGCAAAGTTGAAAGGCGCAAATGAATAGGTAATTACTTATTAATGAAAATTAATCAAGTAACCGGCTTGCTTACTTACGACCATAACGATTCAAGTAAATTTTAAATTTACAAAAATCTACGTACGCAACATTTATTTTCAACCCGGAAATAAATGTTGCATACACAGACTCATGTAAGATCTTGTAGATTCAAGAATTACTGCATTCATGACATAATCAACGTATGTAAAGCAAATACTTGCCTCCCGTAATTCAGAGAGTTAATACATGTTCAATGAACTAAAAAATCCACTTCACAATCGCTATGCACACTGCTGTAGATTACTATATGAACTGTTATGTCGCGTTTTCACTGCATGGGATGCTTGTGTATTACAACAAAGACGCTGTAAACTTTAAATGTCGCGTGTCGCTTTAAGAAATCAAAGAATTTTTCCGTCTACAGCCCGAAAATCATGAAACTAATCAGTTGGAAGGTTGTAGGATATCGCCGACGAGAAATTATGTTGTAAGGGAGGAATGAACTGGGGGTCGGGAGAGTTAAATGCACTGAACGCGGGGACAGGAAGTCGCAGTTCGTGCGGACCGGAGGTCGCTGTTCGTGCGAACCAGAAATCGGGAAACAGTCAATTTTGGCGCCAATGTCCAATTGGGAATTTGAAATTTTAGAAACACTGGTAATGAGAGTAACTCTAAAGTACTTGAAATCTATTTTCTCTTTGTCATTTACTTACATGTTATTCCTGATGAAATTGGAATGTCCAAGGCAATAATTGTTGTACAAATCTTCAAATTTAATTAATTACAGTCTTGACGATTTATTCCATATACATGCATTTTATAGCACATACGACCAGTGTAGTTCCCAATCAGCCTGTACATCCGTGCTGATCAGGATCAACAAAGTTTACTTCTTGATCAGATATAACCTTATAAACCAAAAAGTAAACAGTGCAGATCCTGAACTAACAGCATAGATGATCTGGATCTATGCTATTTGCCCAAGCCCCAAAAGTGTCCATATAGATGAAAGGGTCAATATAAAATAATTTCAAAAGATAACTACTATCTTATTTACAGAATTGAATTTATTTGTAAACATATAATTCCAGTAGTCAAGCATGTTGTCTGAAATTGTGTTTCTGAGTTGGGTCATTAATTAAAGGCTAGAGTATCTTTGTAAAGAATCAACAATTATTTCTCTTGAAAACTATTGAAATATGGTTGCATCTGTTTGAAGGGTACTGTACAAGTCCGTGAAGACTCGGATCAGGAAAGTACCGAAAAAGAGGATAAAGCTGTTAATCTTGACCCAGATTCTCGCAACATTGCCTCGCCAGAAATGAATACTGGAGAAAGACTTGATTCACAGGTGGATAGTGTCCCAAGCTCTAAAATCGAGGTAACTATGAATATTTTTAGCTCACCAGAGCCAAAGGCTCTGAGTGAGCGATTGTGATCAGAGGGGGACCAGATGTCGTCGTCCGTCAACATTTTGATATTTTGTTTGTTAATGCGATAGAGGCCACGGTTGTCATCAAACTTGGTCAGAATGTTTCTCTTGATGGTGTGGCGATCCCTTTTGAAACTGGGTCATCTTGGGTCAAAAACTAGGTCACTACGTCAGATTAAAGCAAAAATGTTGTTAAAGCAATAGAGGTCACAAGTTTTATCCGATTGTCATCAAATTTGGTATGAATATTGATATTGATGATCTTTACTCAAATTATTAAAATCATGTTCTTGAATTGCCCAGGGGCCCCGCCCTGGGGATTTTAAATTTTTTTCCTTTTGTATTATGTCTCGTGGCGTATCTAGACCACATCACACTTGACCTTTGGTCTCACGTGATATTGTTTACATACCTGACTCACCAAATACCAATCTAGAGACTGCATACTGGTATACTATTCCATACAGTAAAACCCCTCATTACGGACACATGATATAACGGGCACCCCCATATTAGGGGCGATTTTTTTTAAAGAACAGACATGTTCTCCTTCTCTATTTAAACCCATAATTAAGGACAACCCGCTATTGAGGACACTTTCCCTCAGTCCCTTAGGTATCCGTTATAGAGAAGTTTCACTGTATTTATAACACAAGCAACATATGTGATCTTAGATTTGGATCTTCACTGTTTGGCGAAAAGTCTTTATGAGTCATAAAGCCAATAGTGTGGATCCTGCAAGTTTATATGGATCTACACTGATACGCATCTATGCTGGTTTAAAATGCAGAAAGCTTCATAAATCAGGTAAATGAGTAATGAAATAAACCTGCTTTCAGGTACGAATCCCGAGCGCTACAGCATATGAGAGTGACGAGCATGAAAACACGTTTAGCGACAGCTTTGACGATGAAACTCCTTCAGATAAAAATAAGAACAACAAATACAAATTCCCAGGATTCAATGAAGGTATGTGCATTTCACAAATATCAGCATGCATAAAATGTAGTCTGCCAGGTTGTGTGCCAGGTGGTCAGGTAGAGAAAGCAGAGGATCATATTCTCTTGAAAAAAAAAATGAATAGAATTAGAGAATAACCATGGGCAAGAATTCTCTGAATTGCATTATGCATTAATAAGACAGTACTGTTAAAGAGTAAAATTTCGCTGGAATTTGCATTGGAATTGAATTTGACCAATTATCCTAGAGCAAAAATTAAACCTGCAGAAATAAAATGATACCACAGTATTTTTTACAAAATCAAGAACGGAATGTGTACAAAAGGCTTGTGAAACTATTAACATAGGCCATTTTGTTCTTGACTGGCCCAGATGTTTTCAGAACAGGTGTTGCCATTAGGCCACACTTATTTTACGAGAATTTTCTTCAAAAAATGAGTATGGAAGGTCGAAATAAAAATTAAAAAAAGATAAAGATGTGACTGTCATTCACAATCAAATTTCAAACCTCTTTTGTACAAGTTTGCTTTTATTTAGATGACCTCTTGCTACTGACAAAACTATATTACAGGTTAAAAAATGTAAAAAAGTTTATTTTAACATTTTTATGCTACAATTGTGTTATTGAAAAAAATAACTTATTAACATAATATTATGTATAAGCACAAATTCACATTCATACATCCTTAATGACTTCAACTGGCATGGTGCTGTTGATCTCGGTCTTGTCTGCCGAAAATGTGCCATCGTGAGAACCAGATATAGTTTTTGAAACGTTTTCGTCGGGGATGTTGCGACTTAAAGTTGAATCAATGGTTTCATTATTTCTTGCTTTCATTTAATACCTTTTTTGGCCTTGGAATTGAGCCCAAAAACGTTGCTTCAAAAACGTGTACTGCGCCATAGGGGCGGCCATTATAAAAGTGAACTGTTTACATGGTTTGTTTTTTAAATAATCAACTTTTAATTGTGTAACAGAAACCAGTCAGCACAATTTGGAAAGCTTCTGATCCCATTGTTTGATTCATACTCATTCATTTTCGCTTTTTTATAAGGTTTTAGTAAGAATGGGTACAATTGGAAAAAAAATCAGAAATCGAGATTTTATTTTTATGTCATATTATTTTTGCCCTGTCCGTCTGTCCGTCTGTCACACTTCCGTTTCCGCTCAATAACTCGAGTACCCTTTGACCCAGAGCCTTCAAACTTCATAGGGTGATAGCCCTTATTGAGTAGAAGAACCCTATTGATTTTGGGGTCAGTAGGTCAAGGTCACAGTGACCCGAAGAGTGAAAACCGTTTCTGCACAATAACTTGAGTACCCTTTGACCCAGAGCCTCCTAACTTCATAGGGTGATAGCCCTTATTGAGTAGAAAAACCCTATTGATTTTGGGGTCAGTAGGTCAAAGGTCAAGGTCACAGTGACCCGAAGAGTGAAAACCGTTTCCGCTCAATAACTCGAGTACCCTTTGACCCAGAGCCTTCAAACTTCATAGGGTAATAGCCCTAATTGAGTAGAAGAACCTTATTGATTTTGGGGTCAGTAGGTCAAAGGTCAAGGTCACAGTGACCAGAAGAGTGAAAACCGTTTCCGCTCAATAACTCGAGTACCCTTTGACCCAGAGCCTCCAAACTTCATAGGGTGATAGCCCTTATTGAGTAGAAGAACCCTATTGATTTAGGGGTCAGTAGGTCAAAGGTCAAGGTCACAGTGACCCGAAGAGTGAAAACCGTATCTGCTCAATAACTCGAGTACCCTTTGACCCAGAGCCTTCAAACTTCATAGGATGATAGCCCTTATTGAGTAGAAAAACCCTATTGATTTTGGGGTCAGTAGGTCAAAGGTCAAGGTCACAGGGGCCCAAAGAATGAAAACCGTTTCTGCTCAATAATTTGAGTACCCTTTGACCCAGAGCCTTCAAACTTCATAGGTTGATAGCCCTTATTGAGTAGAAGAACCCTACTGATTTTGGGGTCAGTAGGTCAAAGGTCAAGGTCACAGGGGCCTGAAGAGTGAAAACCGTTTCCGCACAATAATTCGAGTACCCTTTTACCCAGAGCCTTCAAACTTCATAGGATGATAGCCCTTATTGAGTAGAAGAACCCTATTGATTTTGGGGTCAGTAGGTGAAAGGTCAAGGTCACAGGGGACCGAAGAGTGAAAACCGTTTCTGCTCCATAACTTGAGTACCCTTTGACCCAGGGACTTCAAACTTCATAGGTTGATAGCCATTATAGAGTAGAAGAACCCTAGTGATTTTGGGGTCAGTAGGTCAAAGGTCAAGGTCACAGGGGCCCGAAGAGTAAAAACCGTATCCGGTCAATTACTGGAGCACCGCTTGACCCAGAGCATTCAAACTAAATAGGGTAATAGCCCTTACTGAGTAGAAGAACCTTATTGATTATGGGATCAGTAGGTCAAAGGTCAAGGTCACAGGGGTCTGGGGGCAGGGGGGGGGGAGCGGCGCAGGGGGGAGACATGCGTTTTTCACAAAAAACATCTAGTTTTTATTTTAGAAAAAATACAGTCAAGATTTTTTGTAAGACGAAAAATATAAAAGGTCTGGCCTTAGAGTCTGTATATATACACTATTGTATAACAGCTGCCCTGTACCAAATATTGTGTACCCCTTTACAAATACTAATTGGAAACAATAAAACACGTACCTTTTCATTGTTGTTTTTTTTTTGGCCGCCATCTTGAGAACTTCCACAGGGTACTCAGTATTAGGTACTGGGCAGCTGTTAGACAACAGTGATATAGTTCTCCTTGTATATAAAAAAGAATATGCGTTTTTGGTGACATGTTATTAGTCCACAAGATGAGTAGTGTTTATTATTTTTTCTACCCTGAGATTGTTTGTTTATTTGCAGGAGACATTTCTTTACCAGACTCCATAGCTCGTGATGGCAAATCCTCAATGAATACAACCATTGATGATGACTCTCCACTAGAATCCACACGGGTATCAAAGCAATTCAAGCGTGAGGCTCAGACTGGTGAATCCTTGTTTAAATCTACAGAAGACTATGACACCAAGCAGTTCCATTCCACTGATGAGCCCGAGCTGCAACAACTTATTAGTGAAGATGAAAAGAACGACACATTGCCTACACCATCAACAGAACGTTCAATGCGTTCACAAAGCCCTGCTATGACAGCAACTAACACTGCTAGATTGTCAATGAAATTTGAGGTATTGAATCCTAAAGCCTCCCAGCAGTCTCCATTGCCGGCAATGAGACGTTCTCAGCAGATTAGGGTGGATAGCATGAATGCTCGTCCAATTCCGACGGAAAGTCCAAGGGCAAGGGCATCACTAAGTATGAATGCTAGACCAACGCCAACAGACACACCTCGTTCAAGGTCTTCCCAGAGCAGTCCTAAACAGCCAACTCCACGACCGAGGAAACAGATGAAGGAAAGAAGAATTGAGTTTAAGAAAGAGTCCATTCACACAGAGTCTGTTAGCTCATACGTGCCTTCCGAGTCAGAAAATATCTTATCTTTAATAAGTGACGGTAGTTACTCTGATGACTTTCATTTGAGTAGTGAAAAAGATGAAAGCAGTAAAATTTCTATTCCCGACCTACCGAAGCTTATTCCAGCAACTAAACTAGGGTACACAATTCATTAGTAGTGGATTTAAGTTGAATTTGAAGGTTGGGGCCTCTCTCTGATTAAGTTAATCTGTCAACCCTTTTAGTATGTCTTTAAGATCATTTATTTCTCTCATTACTTTAGCCTTTACTCAAAGTATATGGATTTTATCACATTCATTTGTGACCAGTGTATATTCAGGTCAGTCGGCACAACCATGACATCTGTTCTGGATCTACACTGTTCATCACTGTTTAACAGCTATCCAATGGAGTAAAGAGATAATATTATCAAACTACCTTTCAAAACATGCAGATTCAAAATCATTACAACAGATCTGCAGTGATTCTGTCGAATCTTGTTGGCATCAATGTTATTGATTAACATTTTTGACTGTTTAGACAAAGTTCAGACAAAGACCTGGAGAAATTTCAATATAGTTATGCATTAATATGTATAAAAATTAATTTATTTTGGCTTGAATTCTGTTAAGTTTCTATCCAGTTGATCATGTTTTTGTGAGAGAGGCCTTGCACCAAGTGTTGTGATATTAAACAGAACAATGATTTATTTGTTATGTAGGTACATTTGTAGTTATGAAGTCAAATACATATTTTATATGTAAGGCTAGGTATTCTAACATGAAAAATATGTTACTGGTACACATTTTTAATTGGGTTTGTGGGACATGTTTGTTGTTTTTTGTTCTAAAAATAAGCATAGTAACTTTCCTGGAAGATTTGTTAATACAAGCTTTTTACTAACTTACAAAAGAAAATTCAACTTAGCGCTGTTCTTAGGTTAAATTTTTATATTAATTAAAATTTATAGTCAAATTTAATGTGTTCTGATTGATTAATTTTTAATTTCTGTGAAATGGGATAAATGAGAATACCAATTCAGATATGATCAAATCCTGGCAACTGAAACTGGAGACAGTCACAGATTTCAATTGTCAGAGAAAACTGTTCATTTTTTCGACCAATCAGATTCTAAAGATCTGAGACTAGTCTCAAATTAAAGTTCTGTAGATAATTGCAAAGGTCTGTTGTGTCTCTTTGTTAAGTATGATTATTTATTATGGTTGTACATTATTTCAAACTAGTAAAAAATATATTAGTGTTGATTATTTATTACTGTAATAGCAGACTTTAATTTTATTAAAGATATTTGATTAGTTGGTTAATCTTGTATTAATTTATTTTTGCTTGTTTATGAGACAGAATCACACAAGTTTAGGAACTGGTCAATAAAGTCAGTTCAATTGCAATTCTTGAAAATTATATTTAACCCTTTACTCTGTGGGATATAGCGGTTCAGGATCTACACTGTTTGCTTTCTTTCAATATGTTATTTCTGACTAAAAAGCGATCTGTCTAGATCCAGATAAGATAGCACTAATCCAGATCCATGCCAAAAAATGTATATGTGGATTAAAAGATTAACATTACCCCATTGGATTAGGCCTTTATCCTTTGCGCAAATAGTGTAGATCCAGATAAGCCAGCACATTTATGCTGTCTGGTCAGGATTTTCACTGTTTGCTTTCAGACTAATTAGGTTATTTCTGACAAAGAATCAACCAGGATAGATTCAGATCAGATGTCATGGATGTGCCAGCTGATCTGGATCTACACTGGTAGCACATGCGATAAAACATGTATATATGGAGTAAAGGGTTAAATAGATCCCAATTAAGGAAACTAATTGATCATTATCAACTTTCACATTATATGTGGTAAGGTTACATTTCCTGATTCTCCCCATTAAGTATATGAATTAACTTTAACATTTTCAACTTACAATTTTCTTTAAAAAATTATCTTTTTTACTTTTTTTATTTCTGTATTTTCTTATGAAATGATATGACTTTAACCACTTTCATAGCAATCGAAGGAATGTTGGGTGTTACATTTTTGTGTCGCCTGCGATAGCAGGTAGACACATAGGGATGCTATAGTCTGGCGGCGTCGTCGTCCGGTAGTCCCCCAACTTTAATCTGAAACTTAATGTTGCCTATAACTTTAAAAGAACTTGACCTATTCACTTCATACTTGGAGTATATCATCAGCATGAATAATGCCATCTGTGACGACAAGAATGATAACTCCAGTTTCAATATTTTTTGAGTTATGCCCCTTTCAAATGCAACTTTAATCTGAAACTTAATGTTGCCTATAACTTTGAAAGTACTTGTCCTATTCACTTCATACTTGGAATATATCATCAGCATCAACAATGCCATCTGTGACGAGAAGAATAATAACTCCAGTTTCAATATTTTTTGAGTTATGCCCCTTTCTAATGCAACTTTAATCTGAAACTTAATGTTGCCTATAACTTTGAAAGTACTTGTCCTATTCACTTCATACTTGGAATATATCATCAGCATCAACAATGCCATCTGTGACGACAAGAATGATAACTCCAGTTTCAATATTTTTTGAGTTATGCCCCTTTCAAATGCAACTTTAATCTGAAACTTAATGTTGCCTATAACTTTGAAAGTACTTGTCCTATTCACTTCATACTAGGAATATATCATCAGCATGAACAATGCCATCTGTGACAACAAGAATGATAACTCCAGTTTCAATATTTTTTGAGTTATGCCCCTTTCAAATGCAACTTTTATCTGAAACTTAATGTTGCCTATAACTTTGAAAGTACTTGTCCTATTCACTTTATACTTGGAATATATCATCAGCATCAACAATGCCATCTGTGACAACAAGAATGATAACTCCAGTTTCAATATTTTTTGAGTTATGCCCCTTTCAAATGCAACTTGAATCTGAAACTTAATGTTGCCTATAACTTTGAAAGTACTTGTCCTATTCACTTTGTACTTGGAATATATCATCAGCATGAACAATGCCATCTGTGACGACAAGAATGATAACTCCAGTTTCAATATTTTTTTAGTTATGCCCCTTTCAAATGCAACATTAACCGGAAACTTAATGTTGCCTATAACTTTGATTATACTTGTTCTATTCAATTCATACTTGGAATATATCATCAGCATGAACAATGCCATCTACGACAACAAGAATGATAACTCCAGTTTCAATATTTTTTGAGTTATGCCCCTTTCAAATGCAACTTTAACCTGAAACTTAATGTTGCCTTAACTTTGAAAGTACTTGTCCTGTTCACTTCATACTTGGAATATATCATCAGCATGAACAACGCCATCTGTGACGACAAGAATGATAACACCAGTTTCAATATTTTGGAGCAATGCCCCTTTCAAATGCAACTTTAACATGAAACTTAATGTTGCCTATAACTTTGAAAGTACTTGTCCTATTCACTTCATACTTGGAATACATTATCAGCATGATCAACAACATTGGCAACAAAAAGAATCATAACTCCTGTTTGATTATACTTTGAGTTATGCCCCTTCCAAATGCAACTTTAACATGAAACTTAATGTTGACTTTAACTTTGAAAATTCACTTGATATTCCAAATAAATCATCTTCATGAAAAGCGTCATTATGAAGAACAAGAATGATAACTCCTGCTGGACTATTTTATGAGTTGTGTCCCTTTAATATACAACTTTAACATGAAACTTAATGTTGCCTATAACTTTTAAAGTACTTGTCCTATTCACTCATCGAATATTTCATCTTCATGAACAACAACATGGGTTACAACAAGAATCATAACTCCTGTTTGACTTTTTTTTTCAAATGCAAATTTCACATGAAACTTAATGTTGCGTATAATTTGAAAGTACTTGCCCTATTCATTGAATACTTGGATTGTATCATCAACATGAACAGTGCGATCGACAACTACAATAATTATAACTCCTGTTTGAATATTTTTTGAGTTATGTCCCTTTCAAATGCAACTTTCACATGAAACTTAGTGTTGCCTGTAAAATGGAAAGTACTTGTCTAATTCACTTAATACTTTGAAAAACTCATCTGCGTGCACAAACCAATTTTTGAAGATGATAACTCGGGTTTCACCATTATTATAGTTATCCCCCTTTTAAATGCAATTTAGATGACACATGTGTTCTGTGGTCTAGTATTGAAATCAACTTAAATAAAATATTTTTATTATATATGATTAAAAATAGGCCCACATTTCAACTTTTTCCATGCAGGCGACACATGTGTTCCGCGGAACACAACATTCTAGTCTGAAAGGAGGCACTTATTATTTGTATTATTTTTATTCTAATAATAGATTTTATTCCATAAACAATAACATTGAGGACATTTATTAAAGGGGGGGGGGCAGTGTTTAAGGTCATTGTCCGATTTTCGTCAAAAATGTCCAATTGAATTTATAAGAGCGTAAGGAATTTGACAATTTTGAAAATCCCAGTGTGCGACTTCTGGAAGATTTTAAAGTTTTAACCCCATGGTAGCCATGCTGATTTTTACAAAATATGACATCTTGAACAACTTTTGTGCAAACCCAGAACATTTCCCTTTTAGTGAAATATTTTTCAAATCGGAAAATTAATATTTGAGAAGATTTTTTTATTTTCCTTTTAGGCTTGGGAAAATAAATGCTTTGCAATGCTGGCCATGCATTTTTTGTCACACCTTGAACGACTTTAGTAGAGGGCCTTCCATGTAACGTTCCAGAGAAAATTTTTTTTTTAATATGGCTCAATGGCAGAGAAATAGTTGACTCCTGGGTAAGGATTGGAAAAGAAGATGTGAACACCAGGTTGCTTCAGGCCATCTAAGTAACAATGTCTCCAGCTGTTCCCAAGGACAGACAAAAAACAGTTACAAGAGCTCAACATAAAACTCTGTATTTACTCTCAAATTGTACTTTGCAATGATTAGAGTCTCTTCAAAATGTTTGCATTGGAAAATGTTGTGTCCATGGGAACTACAACAAAAGCCGCAAACAAACTATTGGACTGATGCACAATGTAACGTCTCGAGACGTCAAAAATCATGCAAAAATCAAAAATGGCAACAAAGAAGCGTGCTGTTGAATCGCTTTGTAATCACTGTGGCTGTTCCACCCGCCATTTTAATCGTCATGTTTTGACATCCCCTTTGGGTTTCAGCCAAATGTTTACCATACCTTGATGGACGCAATAAATTTATTTTGTATCAATCGTTAACTCTTTACTCCATAGATATAGCTTAATGACAAACAGTTTAGATCCAGATCAGCCTGTGCCGTATGATCAGGATCTAAACTGTCTGCATTTAGATTCAAATGAGACCATTGCAGATCCAGATCTGAGGGCATCGATGTGCAGGCTGTTCTGGATCTATACTGGCTTCACCTGCATATATCTCGAGTAAAGGGTCATTGGCTCCGGTGAGATAACGTCCAATGAAGACTGAGCTGAAATCTCAACAGATAGATGTCTCCATCAGATGACTCCGAGTCGGGAGTTGATTTGCAATCTGGCTAAAATGGAACTTTAGGTCATGGAAACCTCAATGAAAATATTGTAGACTCGGGCCCGATTAAACACATTACTAGCAATAATGGTAATTTATGTTAATGTAGATACTGGTAAAGGTATGGGTTTATAGTCTGGTATTTATATGTATCATATACACCTTACTTCACACATTTACCCCCTGATCACTGGATAATTGTATAAGTCACCCGTTAACAGTTGGCGCCAAAGGCAGCCATGAAACATTGGCATGTATTCCTAACAGGTACCCATTTATAAACCTCGGACCGAGAGAAGCAATGAAGGCTTAATTTCCTGCTCAAGGAAATTAGCGGCTGGATTGGGGCTTGATTCCAGGACCCCTTGATCCTTAAGCGAGCGCTCTACCACTGGACCAATGCTGCCTCATTGCTAATTGATCCATCTCCAATCGAGATGTGCACATTATGGCGTTTTCAGCCATCTGCCCCTATGCCTAACTACTACAAGCAGCAATAAACACTTTTTGGCAGAAATAAATTTTATTGACAATGATCAACAAAATATCCACAATCATATACATGTACTTACAACATGTGAAAACCAAAATTGAACATTTGAAATAAATATGTACAGTCACAATTTCAAAAAGAAAACAATAAAATTTCATTTAATTCTATTTTTAAAGCTGGTGTAACCTTCAGTATTTCTAGGAAAATGTTTGTATTTTTTTATTAAAACATCTTCATCAAGTTTCCACAAAAATCTCCGGCTTTGTCAGGCAAAAACCAAACATATTTAAAATTTGTCAATGGAATAAAGAAAAAAATACTGAATAAACATCTGTTTCTGAAAGATAATTGTGTTTCATTATCTATAAAAAATCTACTTTAACTTACCTAGATATATACGCATTTTTACGCCTGTGCGAGCAGTGTAGATCCAGATCAGCCGGCACATCCATGCCGTCTGATCAGGATCTGCACTGGTCGCATTTTGGTCAGAAATAACCTAATGAATCAAAAAGCGAACAGTTTAGATCCTGATCAGATGGCACGGATGTGCTGGCTGATCTGGATCTAAACTGTTCGCCCTAGCAATAAAGGTGTATCTATATAGGAAAGGGTTAAATTTTGGTCGCTGTGAAACTGGTTTAATGCAGTCCTGTTGTCAACTTTAGCATATGAAATCTTTGTTATAAACACTGACAAGGTCATAATCAGTCAGCAAATGATGATTTCCGTGTTATCACTGAAACTAGAATCAGGCAAAATAAAACATGAAATAGGCCAGTACAAAAACTGGCGAGTATTTTCAAGTTAAATGCCTATCATTGATAGCAGAATTTAAACAAATATATCTACTGGTGCTATACTTAGATGCGATAAAAACAGAGAATAAAATACAGCAAAATTAGTCCAGACTACTTTACTCCATACATACACCTTTATTGCATGGGCGAACATGTAGATCCTGATCAGCCAGCACAACAATACTGCTCGCCTTAAAATTCACAAGGTTATTATTGACCAAAATGCAGCTGTTGTAGATCTATATCAGACAGCACATATGTGCCAGTTTATCTGGATCTGCACTGGTTGCACACATTAAAATGCAAATATATGGGCGAGATCAAATTTAGCCCACAGGCAAGGTTACCATACATGTTGTTTTTCCAATGAAGTTCAATTTATGAAAGTTAGAATATTGCCAATAGTGTTAAATGAACTGATTATACTTACAGAAACAATTTGCTTGTATAGAACATATTATGTTCAGATGTAACAAACTGAATGGGTTAAATACCTGTTACTCAACTTTAATACCGTTGTGGAAATGCGGCTTGCCAAAAATTAAAATAAGAAATAAATTTCACAGAGATCAGCTTACTATGTAGAATTGTACTATTTTGCAAGCATTATTTTATGAAGATTAGCTGTATGTGACCTATCAATATTGGCATCATTTCATATTATTTCGAGATAATCCCCCAAAACATGGAATATCACATGATCAAAATTAACCTCAAAACAAAAACAATTCTATGTAAATGAAAAAAATTATGTTCATATTACAGACAAGTTCTGCTTTATAGTCATGCAAATACATGTAACAAATACAAATTTTCACTCTTGAAGATTATTATTATGAACGGGATTCTGAGGCCCACGCTATTCATTGTGATGTGGCATCTAAAGGAGAATGGAACAACAAGATGTTTTATCATTTTTGGGAAAACTATATAATTATAGAACTGTTAGGAGAAGGCACTGCAAATGGCTCATTTCAAAGAAGGAAAAAAGTGCCGATTTGATACCTGTATATACTACTATCTTTGTTTTTCAACATACCTGCTCCTCCAGCATGAAACCATTCCCAGATCATTTTACAGTTTGTGCTGTCTGAAATCTCTGATTGACGTTATTTAAATATGAATATAGAGTACAAACAAAAACCTTAATTTAAGGAAAGTATCTTTAAACATGTAATATGCTTTTGGAATTTTTGAAGAGACCATCTTTGTAAGCCCTTTTGCCTGCGATACTCACTTTTTCCTAATGAATTAACATCATGGAATCTTCTAACACAGTTCATTAAGTAAGTTCAGTCGTTTTGAAAAGCAAATTTCTTGCATACCAGATCAGGTCATCCGGTGTTTTCACCCGTGTAGGAAATTTCGATCCTACACCCCTAAAGTATCTGACGTAATATATTAAAGTTAGTGACATCATCTATAAAAAAAGGTTTGCGTTAACGTCAATATTTCAGCATAAGGAAAATAAGTTAGTTTGTATACTTGCACAGAAATGTTATAAATAATAAAAGGTATACAAGAAAAAGTATCTTGCATGAGACATTCGGTAAAGATAGAAAAATCTGTCACCTTGGGTGAACTGTTTTGGCTGGAACTTGGAAGAGCCTCGTTCCCGCAAAACAGTTAACCCTCGGTGACAGATTTTTCCATCTTCACCTCACACTCATGCATGATACTTATATGTATAGATCCTGATTGTGTGAATGCACAGGTTGATCTGGTTAGAATTACACTAATCGCAAAAGCTGTGCTTAGCTATTGATAAAGGATAAAAATACAGTGCGATTATCAATAATTGCTGTATATAAACACTGGTGAAGTATGTACTCCATTCTTACCTTTATTAATTTTTATTCAAACAGCTGTATTTTAATAGTTCCGAGCTTAACAAATGAACTTTAGGTTAAAAACAAGATATGCATGACTAAGCCTTTCTTAGAAGTTGAATATGCACTGGTTATCAACAATTTCTTACTAAGTCCTCATTTCTATGCTCAAACTTCCTTAGATGGCATTAAAAGACTGGTTTATTAATTGTATGAAACAAGTATTCTGGGAATGGTTTCTATACTTACAATAGCAGTTTCTTGTTCCGACCCCTAGGCAGGTGATATAGGGGTCTGTGCCTTCAGGTTTCATATATCTGACAAAACAACAAAATTATCCAATAATACAATTCAACAAGATCATATGCAAGGTAAGCAATACAAAAGTCAATTATAATAAATCAGTGGTCTTATTATGAGCTGTGAGACTGACATTTCCCAGACAAAATGTACTGTACAACCATGCTATTTTTTGCAGCTCTCTTAGAACTGGACTGAAGGTTATAAAGATGAGATTGGAAACCAGTCTCAAATCTCAAGCATCTGATTGGCTGAAATGGCGACCAGTCGCCATTTCAGCCAATCAGATGCTTGAGATTTGAGACTGGTTTCCATGCTCAGTTTTATAACCTTGGGCACAGATTTCAAAGCTTATGAAACCACAGCACATAATAAAACATAATATTATGTCTAGCATCATGTATACGAATAGCATAATATTAAACATGAGGAAACTGATAAAAGCATCAAAGTGAAAAAACAAATACCAACAATATGCATGTAGTGACCATTATAATAAATATACAGTGAGCATCATCATGCATGTACCACAATTACAAACTAATGACCAGAGCATAAACAAAACTTAGTCAAGTTCTTATTATCAATAATAAATGTAATACATGTAAAAACAGAAACACTCTATTACCATTTATGCAATATTGCTATTGAAAACTAAACCCTTTGCTTCTCTATATACTCATCGCTTCTCAGCAGGCCCCACTGAAAGAGAAAGTAAGATAAACATTGAATTATGCAATCAACTACAGTACAGCTCCCCCATCCCATGGGAATTCAACCTTAACCCAAAAAACTGCATTAATTTTTAATTAATTAAATTTTAATAAATTATCAGTCAATAAACAATCTGCATTTATAATGAGAATAGTTCATATTTCACTCTGGATGGTTTTAACCATTTACTTCATGAAATTAGCTGATTGTACACGGGCAAACAGTGTAGATCCAGATCAGTTGGCACAACTGTGCCATCAGATCAGGATACACACCATGAACTTTTGTTTTTATTAGATTATTTTTTTACAAAGAAGCTAACAGAGTAGATCCTATCAGAAGGCACGGATGTGCCGCCTGATCTGGATCTACACTGCCCACATGATAAAACCCTTTAATTATGGAGTAAAGGGTTATAGTATAATACTTTCACCTTTGATCTTATTCTTCTTTAAATTTTTTTATCTTATTAAGATGATGTTTTTTTTTACTTTGTTGTCCACTGCTGGCAACTGTCTCCAAACAATCTACTTATTACATCTCTCCTCAATCAATATGGAGGAAAGTTATGGAGAAAAGTTAGTCCCAAAATTGTGAATTATTTCGAAAACCCAGAAAATAATTTAATGCTGAAAAACAAAAGCATACTTCGACAAACTGAAATGGGTTTGGGTGTGATAAATGTAATTTCCGACAGCTAATGGCCTTTAACATGCACATTCATCAAAGACATTTTAGTCTTAAATGATTGGACAGTGCATTTTTATTCATTTGAAACTCCTCAATATGGGAGAATGAAGGTAGAATTTATCAATTGCATCATTTATCAACACCATTACCCTTTTCTGTTTGAGGAATAAATTAAAACATAAAAATGACACAGACCATTTGATCTTGTATACTACACCGTTCAATCAGCAATTTACATTGTCCATTCTTTAAACAGTTTTGGCTTTTACATCAAGTTTTGCTGCAAGGTAAAACATAGCTTGTTTAGATTTAAGTACAATAAAAAAATTCACAAGCAATATCAATTTTCAATTCACAAGCAATATCAATTATCATACATATTAATAACATTTAAACTATCATTATATATATACATAAATCTAAGTATTTACAATATTTATATTTTAATATGTAGTAAAGAATATCTTCAATGAAGACTGTATTTTACAGCTCTGCCGTCTGTATGGTAGGTTGTCTAAAGTGTGACACAAAGTATTTCCTTCTTCCATGAAATTGCAAAAAAATCACTTATCAGTTGAAACTTGAGACCAAATAATTATAATTTATATCTTCTTGTTGATTAAGAATACTCGAACTTTTGGAACATATTTTTCATCTTTTATATCTAACTAGCATAGCACTTGGAAATCCACTCAAGATTTAATTTCCCTCAGCTTTAACATATGTATGATCACCTGCTCTCCTCCATGCATCACTTGCATTTTCTGCACAATGTGAACACATTTCAATGGACACTTTGTTATTGGAGACATGAAGGCATATACCTCCAGCATTATTATCTTGCTCTGGACTGGAACATGGAGTGAGTGGAGGATTGAATGATGATGAAGCCTGATCACTTTCCAGCCTGCTGCGCTTATGGGACCCTGTTGCTCTTACATACACACCCTTTGATGAACTGTCATAATTGTCATTCTCATCCACTGACCTCTTCTTACTGTTTTGCACATTTTCTTTCCCTTTGTCAGTATTGTCATTATTTGGCTTTAACAGTGACGATGTAAACATAATATCTGGAGTTGTCTGAATATTTTTTAGCAATGCCGAGATGCATGACTGATTTGCTAACACATTTCTGAGGTACTTAACTTCTTTCTCCAGTGTTTCACATAGTTTAGACTTGGCCATGAACTTGGCCTTCATATCAAAGTTTTCAAGTTTTAACTCACCCACTGTTTTTTCTAAAGTGTTTATGTATCTTTTCTTTTTCTCACGGTTATTACGGGCTTGAATTGCTGCTTTGTTTACGCAAATGTTCTTCTTACCATTCCCATGATTACTGTCATCCGTGTCATCACTTAAATTTGACTTTTCTTTACCAACAGACTCTGATGTGTAGACTTTGCTTGAACGCATGGTAGGTGGGCGGCTGCGTAATGTCTCTTTCTTATACATAATACTTTGCTCATAT
Source organism: Corbicula japonica (assembly GCA_038501625.1). Lineage (NCBI taxonomy): Eukaryota > Metazoa > Mollusca > Bivalvia > Venerida > Cyrenidae > Corbicula > Corbicula japonica. The sequence goes on along the minus strand of JAZAYU010000523.1, from coordinate 189,494 downwards.
GCCGAAAGATAAATACTTGAACTTGCTTGGCTTGGTTCATTCACATTTGAATTAACAGATGCATTATTTGGCTTATTAACATTGGTATTTACTGTTTGACTAGCAATTTTTTCTAACTGAATAACAGGAACAGTGCCAAGAATAGAACGATACTCTTTTTCTTTGGCTACAGGCTCTGATTTTTCTAATGGGGTGGATAGGTAACTGCACATTTCATCAATTTCACTATCGGTTTCAGAACCATCCTCGTGTTCATTAGAAGACATGTTGGAGCTTTCTTTGATCTGATTTTCAGTCAGTAATGAAGCGAACAGGGTCCCAGTTATGTCCAAGTCTCCCTCGAAAACAGAATCGCCCTCGTTCACCGTCAGCAGATAGTCAACTGGGTCTCTGTCCGAAAAAGAATTGGATTGTGCTAACATTTTGGCAGTTGACGGTTGAAATATTATGTAATGTCAACAAAAAATTAACTGTCAATCAATATCAATGAAACCGAATCATGAAACTTCCCGTTATCTTACCAAAATTGTCTTTGTGTCGGTGCAAATGAAATGGCGACGTACGCAAAACGTGAGTCACGTGCGCGTGGTATAGAAATCGCGTCAACCCGGTCCTTGAGAAACAGTTGACTGTTTCCCTGCGCATGCCTCTACTTCAGTAGACAATATTTATTACATTTATTTGTTATTTACTGACAACGACTGAGGAAGAGTCCTTGCTCAAATGTAGTTACAGTACTCCGCAAAGTTCACAGGTGTCACATTTTCAAGAAATCTCAACCAGTCAGAACATATAAGTAGTAGTGCTTATTAGTTTATTCGTGTAATAATATGTATATGTCATAATTTAACAAATATCACAATTTAGATTATATGGCACAGAAAACATATTATTAACATAATAAGATTCAAGCCTTTATAATGAAGTGGTCTCTATACTGAGGTTGAGGTAAGTACCTGACCCTGCAAGATTCAAGCCTTTATAATGAAGTGGTCTCTATAGTGAGGTTGAGGTAAGTACCTGACCCTGCAAGATTCAAGCCTTTATAATGAAGTTGTCTCTATACTGAGGTTAAGATATGTATCCGACCCTGCTAGATTCAAGCCTTTATAATGAAGTGGTCTCTATACTGAGGTTGAAATATGTACCTTACCCTGCAGATTCAAGCCTGTATTATAAATGAAATGGTCTCTTTGCTGAGGTAGAGATATGTACCTGATCCTGCAAGATTCAAGCCTGTATAATGAAGTGTACCCGACCCTGTAAGATTCAAGCCTGTATAATGAAGTTGTCTCTATACTGAGGTTGAGATATGTACCTGACCCTGCAAGATTCATGCCTTTATAATGAAGTGGTCTCTATACTGAGGTTGAGATATGTACCTGACCCTGCAAGATTCAAGCCTGTATAATGAAGTGGTCTCTATACTGAGATTGAGATATGCACCTGACCCTGCAAGTTTCAAGCCTGTATAATGAAGTGGTCTCTATACCGAGGTTGAGATATGTACCTGACCCTGCAAGATTCAAGCCTGTATAATGAAGTGGTCTCTATACTGAGGTTGAGATATGTACCTAACCCTGCAAGATTCAAGCCTTTATAATGAAGTGGTCTCTATACTGAGGTTGAGATATGTACCTAACCCTGCAAGATTCAAGCCTTTATAATGAAGTGGTCTCTATACTGAGGTTGAGATATGTACCTGACCCTGCAAAATTCAAGCCTTTATAATGAAGTGGTCTCTATACTGAGGTTGAGAAATGTACCTGACCCTGCAAGATTCAAGCCTTTATAATGAAGTGGTCTCTATACTGAGGTTGAAATATGTACCTGACCCTGCAAGATTCAAGCCTGTATAATGAAGTGACCAGTCTCTATACTGAGGTTGAGATATGTTCCTGACCCTGCAAGATTCAAGCCTTTATAATGAAGTGGTCTCTATACTGAGGTTGAGATATGTATCTGACCCTGCTAGATTCAATCCTGTATAATGAAGTGGTCTCTACACTGAGGTTGAGATATGTATCTGACCCTGCAAGATTCAAGCCTGTATAATGAAGTTGTCTCTATACTGAGGTTGAGATATGTACCTGACCCTGCAAGATTCAAGCCTTTATAATGAAGTGATCTCTATGCTGAAGTTGAGATATGTACCTGACCCTGTATAATGAAGTGGTCTGAGGTATGCTGAGGTAGAGATATGTACCTGACCCTGCAAGATTCAAGCCTGTATAATGAAGTGTACCAGACCCTGTAAGATTCAAGCCTGTATAATGAAGTGATCTCTATGCTGAGGTTGAGATATGTATCTGACCCTGCAAGATTCAAGCCTGTATAATGAAGTTGTCTCTATTCTGAGGTTGAGATATGTACCTGACCCTGCAAGATTCAAGCCTTTATAATGAAGTGATCTCTATGCTGAAGTTGAGATATGTACCTGACCCTGTATAATGAAGTGGTCTGAGGTATGCTGAGGTAGAGATATGTACCTGACCCTGCAAGATTCAAGCCTGTATAATGAAGTGTACCAGACCCTGTAAGATTCAAGCCTGTATAATGAAGTGATCTCTATGTTGAGGTTGAGATATGTAACTGATCCTGCAAAATTCAAGCCTTTATAATGAAGTTGTCCCTATACTGAGGTTGAGATATGTACCTGACCCTGCAAGATTCAAGCCTTTATAATGAAGTGGTCTCTATACTGAGGTTGAGATATGTACCTGACCCTGCAAGATTCAAGCCTTTATAATGAAGTGGTCTCTATACTGAGGTTGAGATATGTACCTGACCCTGCAAGATTAAAGCCTGTATAATGAAGTGGTCTCTATACTGAGGTTGAGATATGTACCTGACCCTGCAAGATTAAAGCCTTTATAATGAAGTGGTCTCTATACTGAGGTTGAGAAATGTACTTGACCCTGCAAGATTCAAGCCTTTATAATGAAGTGGTCTCTATACTGAGGTTGAGATATGTACCTGACCCTGCAAGATTCAAGCCTGTATAATGAAGTGGTCTCTGTACCGAGGTTAAAAAATGTACCTGCCCCTGCAAGATTCAAGCCTTTATAATGAAGTGGTCTCTATACTGAGGTTGAGATATGTACCTGACCCTGCAAGATTCAAGCCTTTATAATGAAGTGGTCTCTATACTGGGGTTGAGATATGTACCAGACTCTGCAAGATTCAAGTCTGATGCCTAATGAAGTAGTTTCATGCAGCAGTTGCAAGTCAAGGCCTTTACAAGAAGGTAGTTCCTGTGCAGAGGTATTTGCATCAGCCTGACCCTAGTTACCGAGTAGAGGTTTGCTGCCTGTAACAGATCCGGCAAAATTCAGACTTTTATAGAAAACTGGTTTCTTAATAGAGATTGACAATTCATTTGTTTGAAACTGCAAATACTGGTCAGATTTTAATATAAAGCAATGGGTTGCAATAACAATAAATACAGAAATATGAAAATATATTTATTTGAACATTATATATGCACTTTGAATTTTTGATTTTATGTAGCCAGGAATTGGTTAGTTTTTATCATGTCATGGCTTCAAGACATCAAGCACCAACAATACAAAACTAAACCTGGAGGCCAAGCTATGGACACAATACTACAACATATTTTTTATTCAGATTCTGTGTAAATAATGATTAATTTACCAGCTGTTACTTGGAATCTACTTTATAAAAACTTTATAAAATTTTCCATGATATTGGTGCCAGACCTCGGCAAATTTAAACTGAGATAATGCGCAGAAATGACTTAAATGGCAATCTAAAAATCTGAAGCTGGTCTACAGTCAGTGTTTTAGCAATAGCTTACAGTCTCTGCTTATACTGGAGATTATTTAACAATAGATCTAAACAGCTTCAAAATTATGATATTTAAATGGGCTTTTACAATGTCATTTGAACAAACTTGTACTGACAATTACTTTCTGACAAAGGAATTTAACATGTAACTCCATAAAAACAGCAATATCCTATGTGCGATAAGACATCCATGCAGTCTGATCAGAATCTATATGTACAAGCTTTCAGATTCAAATTATTTCTGACAAACAAATTGAATAGTGTAGATCGAAGTTAGGCTGCACAAATGTGCAGTCTGATTTGAATCTAGACTGGCTGCACATGGAATATAAGCTGTTCCCATGGAGAAAAAGTGTAAAAAAAAGATACACTATTTCTTGAACATTTCTTGAAACAAAATGTTGTTGCAAATAATATTCCAATAGCATTACAATATGGCATGATATGGGCAGCCAAAGCATCATGATGTTATATCACATGACCAAACTTCTCTCCAAGCTTTGGAAGTAGCCCTACTTTTGTAGCCAATCAGTAGCTATGAAAATTCAAATTCCTCAGTGATTTATTTCAATAGAACTGCTTTCTATTTTCTATTTTACAATAAACAAAATAGATTGATCTATTTTCAACTGTGCATGTGCATGGCTACAAATTTAGGACAGATAGAGTCTATTAAAATGTTTCTGTAGAAAATAGAAGCCTGTTTTTCACTCATTTCGGATTTTATTTTCTATAGAAACGTCTTAATGGACTCTATAGTACACAAAGTAAAAATTAGTATTCCAAAAAACAGTTTTTACATGGGCTTTCATGAGAATACTGACTGAGTAATTTCATGGTTTACTAGATTACCTCAGAAGTTTCCATTAGTTATAGACTTGCTTGATTGTTCTGAAACATGAACATGAGGTGGTGAGAAACTGCCAGTATTAACATACTAGCCAGTAAGCATTTATTAGGTAAATAAAAGGAAATTTGCCTCTGAAAATTAACAAAATTTCATTTCATTATTTATGAATACCTTTTTGGTAAGATGTGACTTGTGATTGTGCAATTTTATACCCCACCCACCTAGCTCATAGAAAGCGAACACATTATAAGCAAATATGTTACAATTTTTACAACTGCATGTAATATAAAGAAGATGCTTCAATTATTCAATTATTTAAGCAGATTTAAGACAGCGGTTAATTCAATATCATTCTGTTTCCAAGTTCTAGCTTTAATGGAATACAATTCACTAAGCTCAAAGATTGCCAACAATTCTTAGTGCTCAATCCTAGAGGTTTCTATGTTAATGTACTTGCTATGAAAGTTATTTTACCAGTATATTTATAAATTTAAATTTCAGATATGCTATTAAAGCAATAGCATACTAACACAATTTTAAAACTGTGCATATTATACATATGCATTATATGATACTTATTGTGATATATGTGTGTCAAAACACATGAAAACAGGTGTGTACAATTGTTTTTGCTTTTGTTAGATATCTGTGTGTCAGAAGACCTAAAAACAGGTTTGTACAATTGTCTTGCTTGTGTTAGATATCAAAATGATTTTCCGTGAACTCCTTGTGATTTTTTTCAATAAATAATCAATAAATCATATTTCTAACATTTTATCATGTATATTCCACATGCACTGTTTTTTAATTGCAGCAGTATATATAATGAATATACACTGCAGACTCTTTATAACGCGGTATAGGGGGTCCATCATCCCGACCGCGTTAATAAGTGAATCCGCGTTAACTTTTTTCCCGCGCAAAATACATGTCCAGATTTTCCCGCGCAAACATAATATTTGTACATGTATTATCCATTAGAAAACTGATTATATTATTACACAATAAACGGCAACATTTACGATCGTAATGTTAAATAAAAAATAAAACACTTACAAACGCAAACGTTTTCCAATATTTAATAAATTACATCCAAACTTTATCTGAAATTTCACATCTCGGTATTGCAATATCGACCAGTTTCACCCAGCTGAAAGTCACGTCACGTGCACAGTGTATGATAAAGATCAAACGATTTGATAGCGGTCACGTGCACAGTGAATGATAAAGATCAAACGATTTGATAGCGGTTCCGAAAAAAAATACAGTCTTGTTATGAGCCGATGCCGTCTTTGATGTTTGCTTGATGAAACAAACAGGAGAGCGGATCAAAGCACAATGTAGACATCTTTCACAATAATAATTCGTCAAATGTAATTAACAAGGATAGCTAATTCACAAATGACGAATTGATCACACTTCAAAAAATCGTCAGTTGATATTAGATCTAATACACAAATGACGATTTGACGTAATTCACCGCCAAGCAATGAATCACAACACAGGAATCGGCAAATGATAATTCGTAATGAACAACGAAATATGCAGATGGCGATTCACAAATTTTATTTATTTTGAGCAGTAGATCCGCAAGAAGCAGAGATTTACTAGGCTACTGATCGCTAAGATACGTAACGTACTCAGAGAACAGTGGTGATTGCAATCATCACGACTGTGCTTTTATATTAAATCACCGATTTGTTTACATCGGGAGTGAATAAAATTCTCGATGTTTGCGTAAATTAAAGACCGCTAATAGTCGATTTCTTTTAATGTATGCATCTCAATGTGATTAAAGATTATTGAAATTAATAATTAAGTAACACCTGTAACAAACCTACAGTAATGGATCGACTGATTAACAATAAGTGTGCAAACAATCGACAGTTTGCCCCAGGCTGATACCTGTCACTACGAAAGGTGTTAAAACTTGGATGTTTAAGGGACCAGATGTGTGCTTCATAAATTTTCAGGTAAGAATTATGACTTCCGGTTTTGATTTTTTGCCGTTTCATGGTGAAAAAATGGACTTAGAAAAAAAATAGGGGATCCACGGGACGACCGCGTTATAATGGACCGCGGATCTTAACGATCCGCGTTATAAAGAGTCTGCAGTGTATATTTAAAGAAACTCTAAATTTTCTGGGTGAAATTTAGGGCAGGAAGAAATACCCTGAAGTATTATCACATTATGTCTTCATATTTGTGATATGTCTGATAAGAGATTTTTGAAGAAAAATATCAACTTACATGTAGTGATGCACTTTAAACAATACATCAAACATACAACATAAAACACAATATTATACAAGCTTCTTCACATACAAATACCATAGAACCAGGGAGATATTACAAACATGTTCCACTTAACCCTTTCCTTGATATATACTCATTTTTACGCATGTGCCACCAGTGTAGATCCAGATCAGCCAGCACATCCGTGCCGTCTGATCAGGATCTGCACTGGTCGCATTTAGATCCTGATCAGATGGCACGGATGTGCTGGCTGCTCTGGATCTAAACTGTTCGCCCAAGCAATAAAGGGGTATCTATACAGGAAAGGGTTAAACAATTACTCCACTGACATCCACCGACTTTTATCACATAAGCTAACAATGTAGATGCAGATCAGACAGGACATGTGTGCTCAACACAGTTTTCTTTTATATTCATTAGGTCATTTCTGACCAAGAAGCGAACAATGTAGATCCAGACCAGTTAGCAGGGATATGTTGGTGTCATCTGGTCTTGATCGACACTGGCCACCTATGTGATAAAAGTTGTATCAACAGTGTAAATGGACAATGGAAGCGTATACATGTGCAACATCGCTACAAATTTCAATTTCAGTTAGATTTTGGCTTGCAACCAAAACATCAAAATGATGTGCGGCGACTGACATTTTCGTTGAGAGGTAGCGCAGGAAAGTATAATTGACAGAAAGTTGTTCATTGTTAATCATACCTTCAGTTTGTTTACTTTAAGACACACCTTTGTTATTGTTTCAACATCTGCAAGGGGAATAAACTGACAGTTACAAAAATTTGATTGACAGCAAAACCTAATTTGGAAGTCAAATACAGTGTCCTTTGATTGGAGTGGCAGATCTAACATTGGTAAAAAAAATGTGGTCAGTGTCTTGTGAAGAGTTGCAGAGCAAAGGTGTTTATAGAGGTCACTCACTGGGTCAAAATCTAATTGAAATCGAAATTTGTAGTAACATTCTAACTAAGAATCACAAACAGCACCTAATTAACATCTTAAACATGGAAAACAAGTACAATATATCTTACAAAATGGTGCAATGTATCAACAAAGTCAACAACAGAATAATTATGTGACCAGCACATGTATTTTGAAGCAAAATAATCAAATAAATGGTCAGTAAGTTACCCAAATTACCCCTTATATCTAATTTATAATCACTAACATATATATGGTCAGTGCTATTATTTAATTTAACATCGCTAAATATTTGATGACCAGTTTGTTATTACTCCTGTAATGTATATCTGGGTGTGTACTGGTACTTTCATCTTTATCTTTGAGAAAAGAATAAGCAGCATTTAATTAGGTGATAAAAATATAAAAGAAATCACCAACTTGTAACAGTAAAAGCAAAATAAGTCTATTTGATGACAACCAGGTATTTACAGTGTATTTAGAATATTTATGTTTGTAAGTTTTGTAAAATTATTATTTTCAAAAGTATTCCCAAATGAAAAAAAAATGCAATTGAAACATAGCCTTCTCACCAACTTACTGCTTTAACTGCATTGTTTTGCCCACTAGTTATTATTGATTCACTTTTATTAAACTATTTCAAAACAACATCCATTGTCTGTAAAACAAATCACTTCTAGTTGAAAGAGACATTTTAATTGATCATGGTGGCAAAGCATTTCTCAAGAAATGATGACAAAAAAACTTATCACCGAGTGTCAAGAAAAGATGACAAAAACTTTTCACTGAGAATAATTTCTTTCACAGCAGGTTACAAATGAAAAGCAATCTGGGATGGATATAATTAGATTCCATTTTCATGGGAAGCACTTCAATTCAAGCAAAAATGCTTACAAAACTAAAAAAGGCAAGTTATGAACAAACCATTATATTTGTTTTGATATATAGTACCAAAACTATGAAAAAATAAGATATTTCTAAAGTCAGTACTATACGGAGTCCACTGAAGTGTGGACCAAACTTTCCACTTGTAATATATTGGTCAACCCAGGCTTAATTTGTATGTCTAAAAATGGCACTTTTGCTATTTTTGTTAAAATAAATGTTGGAATATATTAACAACAATCTCTTAACAAATATGATATATGCCAATGAAATACAATATATGCGAAATTGTTTAAGTGTTTCAGTTAACAAATATTATATATGTCAATAAAATGCAATATATACAAATGCAACATCAGTTAACCCTTTCCTCCATATATATGCACTTTTATGCATGTGCGACCAGTGTAGATCCAGATCAGCCGGCACATCCATGCCGTCTGATCAGGATCTGCACTGGTCGCATTTTGGTCAAAAATAACCTAATGAATCAAAAAGCGAACAGTTTAGGTCCTTATCAGACGGCATGGATGTGCCGGCTGATCTGTTCGCCCAAGCAATAAAGGAGTATCTATGGAGGAAAGGGTTAACACATACAATATACTTATGAAACACCGATGAACAAATTTAATAGAACATATGCCAAGCCCTGATATATAAATCAATATGATATAATGGAATATTGTTGAAGCAACTCTCAGTAATTCATAACATGAACACTATGATAACAACCTGAAACAGGAAGCATTTTGCAAAGATATTTAAAAAGTCAACTTTAAACAAATTTTGTAATAAAAAATAATGGCCAAAAATTATTAAGAGTGAATAACTGAATAAACTTTTCAACTGTATTCAATTATTTAATAAAATTACAACTGGGTAACTATTTCTTGACTTAAAATAGAGCAAGTCAAAAAGATCAACAAGAACTTTTAAATCATTTTCCGAACCAGAATTTTACATTTTATCGTGCCAATAAATCAGAAACATCCAATTTGACAATCGACAGTATAATGAAATTAGTTTTATATTTATTTAGTGTGCTTAAGAATGTGTGTTTTTAGGGGGGAAAATACAGCATGTTTCCTGGATTCTTCCATTAAAGGATTTTAGTTCTCATAACCCTTTCCTCCATATATACACATTTTTACGCATGTGCCACCAGTGTAGATCCAGATCAGCGGGCACATCCATGCTGTCTGATCAGGCTCTGCACTGGTTGCATTTTGGTCAGAAATAACTAAATGAATAAAATAGCACACAGTTTAGATCCTGATCGGACAGCACAGATGTGCTGGCTGATCTGGATCTAAACTGATCGTCCAGGCAATAAAGGTGTATCTATGGAGGAAAGGGTTAACCCTTTACTGCATATACACAAATTTTTTTCACATGGGCAAACAGCAGAGTAGATCCAGATCAGCTAGAAGATCTTTGCAATTGAATTAGATCTGGTTCTATAATGTTTACCTCCTAGTCTAATCTAATGACTCTAAAAGCAAACAGTTTAAATTCTGTTCAGACCACATGGATGTGCCAGCTGATCTGGATCTAAACTGTTCGACCACACAACAAAGCCTTATCTATGGAGTAAAGGGTTCAAATAATAATACTAGTTACAGGTTATAAAGCTGAGATTGGAAACCAGTCTCAACTCTCAAGCATCTGATTGGCTGAAATGGCGACCAGTCGCCATCGCCGTTGAGACTGGTTTCCATGCTCAGTTTTGTAACCTTCAGGCATGGTCACAGTAGTGCTTTCAAATGTGTGGATCTTCTGATCCATACAAATCTAAGAAAAGGAGTAACAAATACACAACAACAACAATTTTCAGTATATATCTATATGGCAAAAGTGGTGGGAAACAACCACACATCTCTTACATGTGAACCATAAACCAACTAGTTATTTGTCACGGACTAGACTTTCTTAAAATCAGGTCAGGATTATAAAACTGAGTATGAAAACCAGACTCACATCTCAAGCATCCGATTGGCAGAAATGGCAACTGTTGCCATTTCAGCCAATCAGATGTTTCAGATTTGAGACTGGTTTCAAATTTTAGTTGTATCATCTTCAGCACAGGATTCTACCATTCAAAATTTTAGAGGACTGATCTGAAGATTTTTGAGAAAGAACATTCCAAAATAATCCAATCCAATAATCCAATAAGCGCATGTATCACATCATTTGTTGAAACTTAAACATCCAAAGTAATAAGTTTATGACATTTATACACTAACATTACAACAAGTGATTTTTTAAAAACCCAATCACACATTTTCAAATAGAATGTCTTTGGTTGGAATTATAAGGCATTTTCACCATATATAGGTGTTTTATTGCATGTGCAACAAGTGTTGATCCAAATCAGCTGGCACATCTGTGCCGTCTGATCTGGATCTACACAGGTCACTGCTTAGTGACAAAAAACCTAATATGTTTTTAATTACTGCCATGAAGAATGTATTCTTGTGAAAATAATAACAAAGTTTCTCTCTGAACAAGTTAAATGTATAAAATAAAAATAATATTTTTTGTTTCAGTGAAATAATTCTCCTGTGAATATGTAAGTCAATATTATGACTAACAACTCACTGAAATGAAAACTAATAATTTGCTGAAACAATTAACCCTTTTTCTCCATAGATACACCTTTATTGCTCAGCATCTAATCTGTTCACTTTTTGATTTGTTAGGTTATTTCTGACCAAAATGCGACCAGTGCAGATCCTAATCAGACGGCAGGGATGTGCTGGCTGATCTGGATCTACACTGATCGCACATGCGTAAAGATGTGTTTATATGGAGGAAAGAGTTAAATATTCTCTATGTCTGAATGCAGTGATCCTTGAGATTTGAGACTGGTTTCCATGCTCAGTTTTATAACCTTCACACCTGATTGGCTTTATTTGATGTTCTTAAATGAGAAATTACCATATACACAGACATACAGTATACAAATGACATAATTTGGCTAGAATGAGGGAGATATTTATGCTCCTGTCAAAGAAGGAAATTGAAAATATAAATGAGGGTGATTGAATCATATTTTATGCCTAAGTTCAGGAAACTCCATCATAAAGAGGAAGATTAATCAGTTTTGCATTCAAACTGCAAGTTTTACAGAAAACAACTCTTTTGTGGTCTTTTGTTTTATTGATGTTTTTTTTAAATAAAAATTCTCAGAGTTTTTTTGTTGTTGTTGTTGCTATTTTAAATAAAAAATACTATCATAAAGAGTTTTTAAAAATCTTATAAAATATAATAAAAGTTTAAACCTCATGAAGTACTGTAATATCAAGAGCTTATATATACGAGGGTTGTTCGGA
>JAZAYU010000523.1:0-176937 GCA_038501625.1 Corbicula japonica | reverse complement strand
ACCAGTGTAGATCCAGATCAGCGGGCACATCCATGCTGTCTGATCAGGCTCTGCACTGGTTGCATTTTGGTCAGAAATAACTAAATGAATAAAATAGCACACAGTTTAGATCCTGATCAGACAGCACAGATGTGCCGGCTGATCTGGATCTAAACTGATCGTCCAGGCAATAAAGGTGTATCTATGGAGGAAAGAGTTAACCCTTTACTGCATATACACAAATTTTTTTCACATGGGCAAACAGCAGAGTAGATCCAGATCAGCTAGAAGATCTTTGCAATTGAATTAGATCTGGTTCTATAATGTTCACCTCCTAGTCTAATCTAATGACTCTAAAAGCAAACAGTTTAAATTCTGTTCAGACCACATGGATGTGCCAGCTGATCTGGATCTAAACTGTTCGACCACACAACAAAGCCTTATCTATGGAGTAAAGGGTTCAAATAATAATACTAGTTACAGGTTATAAAGCTGAGATTGGAAACCAGTCTCAACTCTCAAGCATCTGGTTGGCTGAAATGGCGACCAGTCGCCATCGCCGTTGAGACTGGTTTCCATGCTCAGTTTTGTAACCTTCAGGCATGGTCACAGTAGTGCTTTCAAATGTGTGGATCTTCTGATCCATACAAATCTAAGAAAAGGAGTAACAAATACACAACAACAACAATTTTCAGTATATATCTATATGGCAAAAGTGGTGGGAAACAACCACACATCTCTTACGTGTGAACCATAAACCAACTAGTTATTTGTCACGGACTAGACTTTCTTAAAATCAGGTCAGGATTATAAAACTGAGTATGAAAACCAGACTCACATCTCAAGCATCCGATTGGCAGAAATGGCAACTGTTGCCATTTCAGCCAATCAGATGTTTCAGATTTGAGACTGGTTTCAAATTTTAGTTGTATCATCTTCAGCACAGGATTCTACCATTCAAAATTTTAGAGGACTGATCTGAAGATTTTTGAGAAAGAACATTCCAAAATAATCCAATCCAATAATCCAATAAGCGCATGTATCACATCATTTGTTGAAACTTAAACATCCAAAGTAATAAGTTTATGACATTTATACACTAACATTACAACAAGTGATTTTTTAAAAACCCAATCACACATTTTCAAATAGAATGTCTTTGGTTGGAATTATAAGGCATTTTCACCATATATAGGTGTTTTATTGCATGTGCAACAAGTGTTGATCCAAATCAGCTGGCACATCTGTGCCGTCTGATCTGGATCTACACAGGTCACTGCTTAGTGACAAAAAACCTAATATGTTTTTAATTACTGCCATGAAGAATGTATTCTTGTGAAAATAATAACAAAGTTTCTCTCTGAACAAGTTAAATGTATAAAATAAAAATAATATTTTTTGTTTCAGTGAAATAATTCTCCTGTGAATATGTAAGTCAATATTATGACTAACAACTCACTGAAATGAAAACTAATAATTTGCTGAAACAATGAACCCTTTTTCTCCATAGATACACCTTTATTGCTCAGCATCTAATCTGTTCACTTTTTGATTTGTTAGGTTATTTCTGACAAAAATGCGACAAGTGCAGATCCTAATCAGACGGCAGGGATGTGCTGGCTGATCTGGATCTACACTGATCGCACATGCGTAAAGATGTGTTTATATGGAGGAAAGAGTTAAATATTCTCTATGTCTGAATGCAGTGATCCTTGAGATTTGAGACTGGTTTCCATGCTCAGTTTTATAACCTTCACACCTGATTGGCTTTATTTGATGTTCTTAAATGAGAAATTACCATATACACAGACATACAGTATACAAATGACATAATTTGGCTAGAATGAGGGAGATATTTATGCTCCTGTCAAAGAAGGAAATTGAAAATATAAATGAGGGTGATTGAATCATATTTTATGCCTAAGTTCAGGAAACTCCATCATAAAGAGGAAGATTAATCAGTTTTGCATTCAAACTGCAAGTTTTACAGAAAACAACTCTTTTGTGGTCTTTTGTTTTATTGATGTTTTTTTTAAATAAAAATTCTCAGAGTTTTTTTGTTGTTGTTGTTGCTATTTTAAATAAAAAATACTATCATAAAGAGTTTTTAAAAATCTTATAAAATATAATAAAAGTTTAAACCTCATGAAGTACTGTAATATCAAGAGCTTATATATACGAGGGTTGTTCGGAAAGTTTTGAGACAAGGCCAATATCTAATGTTGGAGAAGATAAAATCAAACAAAAGTTTACTATGTATTACTTTAATACCTGATCTATTATGGTGTAAAATTTCACATCAATAGCTTTGTGTATACGAATGCTACAAACAGTTAGGCACAGACACTACCAGTGACTCGGTGCACGCAACGACGTTGCCCGACGTCGCCATTATTTTCAGAGTTTTTTTAAAGTAACTGTAGAAAAGTCAATTTCTACTCCTTTTCAAAGTACTTTCTTTCTCAACGTACACATTTCTCATGCCGAAACCCGTGACATTGAAAGTGTATCAGTTAACATTTTATTAGGAGTGGTCGTACCTACATCGCAAACTTCTCTTACTGTTATGCGACGATTGCAATGAAGTGCATTTTCGGCAATAGTCAGTTTATCGTCGATGACGGACGGGTGACTGCTCCTTTCCTTGTATTTTGTTGACTTTCTGCCATCCCGATACACATTATGCCATCTAAACATCAATGGCCGACTAACAGTGTGTCCGTTGTTTTCCTGTTCTAGAAGTTGCTTAGTTTATGTTGACGTTTTCCCAAGATTAACGCAAAACATAATAAACACGCTTTTCTTCTTTTGATGGTGTTTCCATAGTCGCTGCCTTGTCGCGCAGGTGTTACTGTAACGATCTGAGATAACGACTTAAACAACTTGCGGAAATGACGTACCGAAGTCAGAAGTAATGGCATAAAAAATTAGCGAAGGATGGCGCAATTTTAGGGGCTCTTTTCATTCGTAAAGAAAACTTATAACAAGAAAATACGCCGTGCGCCAGGATGCGTGGACTGTTGTTGCTATGGAAACGATTATATGCATAATAGTAACTTTACCACGTTTTAAAGTCCTTACTCGGATAAATTACATATTAAACTATAATTTGTATTAAATTATACTGCTCAGCAATAATTAGTTACAGAGAAAATCATACTGTCTCAAAACTTTCTGAACAACCCTCGTACATGTATATAATCGTTTGATACTTTTCTTCAAAACAAACAATTATGAGCGTAATTTCAGATTTCAAAAGTAATTGACAGGTGGCGCAAAAGTGAACTATGCCTCCAAGGGAACCTGATGATGGTTTCAAAAACAAGACATCATTTCCTACAAATGACTGCTGGTAAGTGTAAGTAGTTGGCAACGAAAACTCGAAATATTCTGTTAAAATTATCTGTGACATCGTAATCTATTGCATCCGCATTGTCAGCCATTGTGTGCCACACTCTGGGAAAAGGCGCTGATATCAGGTGTAACACAGGCAAGTCTGAAAATTAATGATAAATATAATGAGTACAAAATAATACTAATCATCTTCCTCATCATCTCTATTACATTTTTAATCAACAATGTTGCTGTTACAATCACCATCATCATCATCATCAGCAGCGGCATCAAATAACATTAGCATCATCTTTGTACATTTAATCAGTTATTAATAACTGCTGTCAACATCCTTCTCCTCATCATCATTATCATCAGCATTAGCAACATCATTAATTTATATCTTTAATAACAGCATCATCAGCAACAGCAGTTTTTTATCATCATCCCCTCCTTGATTCTTCATCGTGTCTTCATAAACATCACCACCACCACCACAAATTTGCCACTGTCAACAATGCTACTACCTCCATGATTATATAATCTTAACATAATGATTGAAGATGTATTGTTTTCTGATGTCCAACATTAATCTTGCACATTTTATTCTTGCTATAACTTATACTCAGCAGCAACAGCAGCAGCACAACCACCACAACCAATGCTGACAAAGAAATGGTAGAAGTAAAAAAAATCAAATACTATAATTTAAAAGTTCAATCATAGAATTAAACGAGACAATCTGTCCATTAAGCACCTCTTAAAATTTCTAGCTGGCGACATTGTTATCACGCTTTTTGATGATCCTTTAATCGAGTTTAATAGCATTTCAGACAGAAACACTTTTGAAGTAATCAGTTGATTGTCTAAGTCTTAACACTTGTTTAATTGTGATTTCAGGCAAATTGTGAAGACTGCTTCCTTCCTGCAATTAGTTTAAATTAATTGTTTTTCTGCGCAACAGCTTTGACATGTACAGTGTATTCATTTATTTTTGTGGGCATCTGAATCTGCAAAGGTCGCACCTTGGTCATTGGTCAGATATGAACTAATGAATCTAAAAGAGAACAGTGTAGATCCTGATCAGATGACACAAATGTGCCAGATGATCTGGATCTATACCATTTGCCCACACTATAATGGCTAACATATGGAGAATAAGGTTAATTCATGCATATAATTTTCTAAAATCGCAGTACAAATCTGTGACTTTTGTTTTGTTACTTTTCAAACTTTTGAACTAATTTTAACAAATTATTACCCAACAAATAAGCTTTCCGAAAGCTGCCACATGGACGAGACCATTCACTTTCACTTCTTGCAACCAGGACCAACCAACATTACTGGGAAATTATTACAAGTGTTTGCACAGAAACAACAAATTAACAATATGATAGTTCATTACAGGGATTCCATCAGACCTGGAGATCAGCATCTGACTCTTGAAATTTCCAAAAAGCATCATTTTGACCCCTACAATTTTACCTAAGGGTCACTCTTCCTGAAATTAGGGGTATTTTAGCTATTAATTGGCAGAATCCCCGAAAGAATGATAAAACTGACCCTTCAGATTCAGCAGCTCATGAAACCCTTGAGTTCATTAACTTGTACAAATGCACTCTGAACACATCTCAATGACACAGATGTACTGGCAGATCTAATTCTGTACTGCTGGCACGAGAATAACCCATATATTTGAAGAAAAGGGTTTAATTTTACCTGGCTTTTGATGCATAAATGGTTTATGATCATCTTCTATTCCTCCCCAGGGCCGTTGACTGGAAAATAGGACTTTATCGGTAGATCCATCTGCCGTTAATCCTCGAGGGTTTAACAGATCTGCCTTCTTCAGGGATTTCTCTGCAAGAACATTACAGTTTTTAAGATGCCTCTTTATTACGATTTTAAAAAATCATGATAAGCATATTATGTAACCATTATTTAAATACAACTGTCAGCATACAATGAATTTACTAATTTTCGTCATGTACTCATTTTCATGAATTTCATGGGCAGAGAGATCTATGAATTCCAAACTGCAACAAACTATATTATTATACCTCACGTGATTAGTTTACTATATAGCGTAATGTGACGTCACATGCTGACAATCCGTAATGTTACCCTCTTGACATTACCTATACGCCCGCTTGACATTACGAATCGGCCCTCGCGTGCGTTGAATACCGGGACCCGAGTTTTAGTCATTCAATTTGGATTGCCTCCCTTGTTTGTTTACCAAACGACAATGTCATCTAAATCAAATAAAAGGTTCTTGGCAATTTCCGACGAAGATTTGGTGTCTAAAACTCGGGTCCCGGGTGTATTTTGTGTTAATATCATTGTTGAATAAATTTGTAAAAGTTTCCGAATTATTTTGTTCGGTATAATAAAATAAATATCACATCCTTCAGTGGGTGATAGAACGTTATGTTCACCCTTGACAGGTAATGTCAACCTCGGCTAACGCCTCGGTTGACATTACCTGTCTCGGGTGAACATTCCGTTCTATCACCCACTGAAGGATGTGATATTTATATATTATCGAACATGATCGTATTGAAGAAAATTTAAAACCACAAAATTAGAAACCGTCAAAAATGTCATCTGAAAACAACAAAAAACTGTCTAATGTTAAAAAAAGACATAACTCAGATTTTCATTAATGAAATGTCAACAAAATCTGCCGATTCATACAATATAATATTATGCTCCCTTAAAAAATATTCAGTCTCCATTATTGAAAATTCATATGAGCAAATAGTCTCTAATATTTTCTGCACATTCAATAATATGTATTGCATTTCTTTCCTTGTATTTATTTTCACTTTTTTTGTGCATCCCAGAACAATATGCATGTAATTACAATAAGGCCAGAATAATTGGGATGGATAACAGTTAAACTTGTAATCAGATGTTCACTTTTGTTTATTCAGGTATCAAAACTATATGTATTGGAATTTATACATTTAATTTCTAGTTAGATTTATTATTACCTTAGCAAATAAAAGATTATTAGTCAAATTTAACCATATATATAAATGACGTATCTAAAACTGTTAATTTGGCATTGTGAATCATTTCATTGAAATATTTCAAAGCTTCAGGTAAGATTCTTAAGGGCTGTTCCAGGAAAAAAGGAGTTTGTGTGTGTGTGTGTGTGTGTGGGGGGGGGGGGGGGGGGGGGGGGGTGGAACGGAACTTAAAAATGGGGGTACCACCAACACAATTATATTTATTTTCAAACAACACATTTGCTTTCATCACCCCCCCCACCCCCCACCCATCAAATTTTAATTAATTTCAGTTCCACCCCCCTCACTCCTTTTTTCCTGGAACAGCCCTAAGTTATTTCTGATCAAGAAGCCTACAGTGTAGATCCAGATCAGACTGTACAGGCTTGTGGTCAGTATCTACAATGTTCGTCCATGGGATAAAAGCAGTTTCCATGCAGTAAAGGGTTAAGTCCCCATTTCCTGCTTTTGGTCGCGATTTAATTCTTCTACACCAGTTCTTACCTATTTTCTGTAGCCACTGAAACTGTGGGTCTGTTTTTAAAAAGAAGTTCTTAAACACTACATCAGCTGAACCTATCAAATCCAGCAGTACGAATAAACTCTGAAAACATACAAAAACAGAACTATTAACCCTGTACTCCAAGGATACACCTTTTAATGCATGGGCAAACAATGTAGATCCAGATCAACTGGCAAACCTGTGCCAGTAACTAGGTTATTTCTGACCAAGAAGTGAACAGTGTAGATCCAGATCAGATGGTAAGGATGTGCAGGCTGATTTAGATCTACACTGATGGCACATGCAATACTAGTAAAAAAAACTTTATTCATGGAGTAATAGATAAAAATGACGTATCACTACACAAAAAAAGTATCTAATTTTACTAAACTTTACAACCTCAACTTCCATTCATAAGATACAAAAAATCAAAGCTAGCAACTCTAAATCACGAACTTGAAATCAATTTTGAGAACTTAATATCCCTATGTAATGTTTTTTTATCAAAACAAAATGTGTTTCAATGGATAATTTACAATCAATAAACTCAGATTTGAGACTGGTCTTCAGTTTTAGTTTTATGGTTTTGGGTACAGTTTGTGACTTACAATTGTATCTAGACGTTTGGTTCCTGGATAATACTGATCATCAGTGTCTTTCAAGTACTGAGCTATGTGCCGGGAACCGTACAAAGAGTCCTCACTGGTCCATTCTAAATATGCCTCTTCACCATCAAAAAACATCATTTGTAGTGTAACATCCTCTGACAAACTCTGCAATAAGAAAGTACACTCACACGTGAAATGTACACATTTCAGCACTCCATGTATTGGTATATCCAAGTCTTTCCTTATCCTTTACTTTACAAAATGAACAAAAATCAGACATTTTTCACTAAATTCAAGATTTAAGTAATATAGAACTGTTTCACTTAGTTGACCATGTGATTTAGTAACTAAGTAAAATTGACCAGAGCATGGAAATCTGGCTCACAAGTGATGCCTGAGCTAAATCCTTGTGAAGAAGTTTGTATTTCGATTAAAGTATTTTCTGAGTTAGTTACTCTGATAAACATTCAAATTAGCAGCTACATTACATGTATATGGATGAGGGCCCCTGACCCAAACTTGGGTTTGAACAAGTCAAATGTAATGCATGGTATTTCTAATGACAAGACTGAATCTTGCCTATCTGATATTGGACTTTGGGCAGGTCACCCACTCTCTTACACTTTCGGCTCATTACATTCACCTCTGTTATTGGCTGGGAATATTTTCAACTACTTTTACTTTAACTCAAAAAAATAGTTCACCATTTACATTTAAAATTGCTTAGGTTTTGTCGGTTTTAATATAAGATAGTGAAGATTTATGTCATTCAAATTCATAATTTATTACAATAGTAGAATAAGGCTGTCGAGTTGTGACAAAAATCTCGACATGGAGCTTTTGGCAGAGATGTAAAGTGAGTGTAAGGAACGACAACTCTGCGAAGGAGATTGTGGGTCACCCATAGTAAATAAAAATGTTGTTGCTAATATTACTATGGTCTCGAGAGAACTTACTCTTTTTCTATTTTCTCGTTTTCTCCGTAAGGAACAATCCAACTTTTGAGCGATGTCCATCATAATGGCACAGGGAACGGCTGAGTCTGTCGCAGCAATGAATTCATTCCCTCGTTTATCAGTGATATTTTTGGAATCATAATGGCAGGATAGCACCAGTTTATTTTTCACTTCAGGCTCATAAGTGACAATGATGTTGTTGAACTGTTTATTTCCCCACGGCGTGCTGGCCGTAAATTTATCTTCCTCAATGTTCCAGTTCAGGTTCCGGAAATGATCTTTTATATACTGAAAAATAAATATCTAGTAATGTCTGAAATCCGGAACTGGGCTGAAGATTATAAAGCTTATCATGGTAACCAGTTACAAATCTCAAGCATCTGGTCGCAATTTCCGCCAATCAGATGCTTGAGATTCAAGACTGGTTCTGAACTTAGTTTTATAACCTTGGGCACAGGTCTTTATATACTGAAAAACAAAAATAAACATCTGATATTCCAAGTTACAACTTGTTATCTGAAACAGTTTCAAAATTATGGACTTGAAAAGTATTTCCAGTGGACTTGTGGGCCTTCTTTGCTGTATTGGTAAATATATTGGTAACATTCCATGTATCAAGTTGACAGTGGATAGCTCCCCAGTTCTCATAGAATTTTATCATAAACCCTTTCCTTCATATATACGCCTTTTTACTCGTGTGCCACCAGTGTAGATCCTGATCAGCCGGCACATCCATGCTGTCTGATCAGGATCTGCAATGGTCGCATTTTGGTAAGAAATAACCTAATAATGGCTGATCTGGGTCTAAACTGTTCACCCATGCAATAAAGGTGTATATATGGAGGAAAGGGATAAGCTAAAATCTCAGCTATTTCTATGATTTTGTTGTGTTGGGAGCCCCAACAGTAGTAACTACTGGAAATATTTCTTCTTATTTCAAGCACCATATTGTCTAAACTTCCATTAATTCAGTCCCTGAAGACATTCAATATTCATGGCATTTCTCTGTTATTATCAAATTCATGGCATTTGTTTGAAATTATCAAAGATCCTGTTGACATTTAACAAGTAAGCATAAATGACCAATATATTATTCAGAACTAACCATTAGCTACAAACACCATTCCCCTATTAGGTAATTAAGGGCATGTGTTACGCACGGTTTTCAAATATAGCACCATAATTACCTTCTATGTTTACAACTTATCCAACATAATGGTATTCTTTACAAATTAATTAGAAAACCCTGTAATTTGCTGATAACAAAATTACATGATTATATTAAAGCATCATTTAGAACCTTATTTTCAGACCTAAGTACAATACATATGTTAAATTCAAAGCTGGAAGGCATTGTGGAATACTTGCTTTGTGAATTTTTTTTTCATAATTTTTGCTTTTTTTCAATGTGTACTTTTAAAAATCTTCATTTTGTTCCAAAAAGGAAACTCAGTTACAAAAGTAAACCCTTTCCCCCATAGATACAACTTTAAAGTGTGGGCGAACAGTTTACATCTAGATCAGCCAGCGCATCCGTGCCTTCTAATCAGGATCTGCACTGTTCGCTTTTTTATTCATTAGGTTATTTCTGACCAAAATGTGACAAGTGCAGATCCTGATCAGATGGCAGATGTGCGGGCTGATCTGGATCTACACTGGTCGCACATGCGTAAAAATGCGTATATATGGAGGAAAGGGTTAAGCAGTCCGCCTAAGATTGTCAGAACAGGGGGAAGGTTTTTTCCTATTTTATAGAGAAGTCAAATAGGATTTTAGCTTTAGCTTTCTCCCGAGTCTCCCTATAAGCCATTCCCTGCAGTGGCGCTTATTTGCCAAGAAAGAACTGACCAATCAAGTCGTGAAACATCTCAACAGTGAAACTGTTCCTAATGAGCTGCTCTAAGATTTCAAGATAATAAGCTTCTTCCATTACCTTGATCGGAAAAAACTGTCATATTAAGTTAATCATGTTTCTGAAATAAACATCATCATTAGTTTTGTGAAACCAGCGCCTTACCCAATTTGCATCACCATTCTTGGAAATAATGAGACATAATGGTGTTTATAAATCATATTTATATTTCTATATCTAGAATAAAGTGATTAGCCATAAAATCAAAAGATAAATTATAGCCCTGATACTCTCGGAATAAAGTCTCATTTCCTTGACCATTCCCTCCAGTGACACAATATTGGTATGATTTATTCAGTATTTTCTGGATTTAGAAACATCTAATAACTGTTCACACGAGCCCCTGGAGTATTCTGGCATTTACACTGACAAATTAACTGAGAAGAAAGTTCAGATCTAATTGGCAAGGAGTCAGTCTTTCAGCACGAACAGTGACATCTGTGATACAAACAATAAGCGAAAACAGTCACCAAGGAATGCAACAGACTCCAGTAACTTTACCCTTAACACTTTCCTTCATATATACGCCTTTTTATGCATTTGCGACCAGTGAGGATCCAGATCGGCTGGCACATTCGTGCCGTCTGATCAGGATCTGTACTGGTTGCATTTTGGTCAGAAATAACATAATGAATCAAAAAGTGAACAGTTTAGATCCTGATCAGACAGCACAGATGTGCTGGCTGATCTGGATCTAAACTGTTTGCCCAGGCAATAAAGATGTGTCTATGGAGTTAAGGGTTAAATCCTTCGATAGGGCTTAACCTTGTACCCAATAGACAGGACTTCCATTACATGGGTAAACAGTGTAGATCCAGATCAGCTGGCCCTATTAAATTATATGCCATTTAACCCTTTCCTGCATATATATGCATTTTTACGCATGTGCGACCAGTGTAGATCCAGATCAGCCAGCACATCCGCGCCGTCTGATCAGGATCTGCACTGGTCGCATTTTGCCGGCTGATCTGGATCTAAACTGTTTGCCCTAGCAATAAAGGTGTTTCTGTACAGGAAAGGGTTAATCTGCATCTATACTGTTCAAGTTTAAATTCATTAGGTTACTTCTGACCAAGAAACAAACATGTTGATCCTGATAAGATGGCACATAGGTGCTTGCTGACCTGGATCTACACTAGACACCCATGATATATAGGCATACAATAGAGTAAAAGGTTTAATCACATGGGTTATCAAAGTAGTCTCAGAAAAACACTTAAAATCTTTCATTAGGTTATTTCTGACCAAAATGTGACAAGTGCAGATCCTGATCAGACGGCAGATGTGTGGACTGATCTGGATCTACACTGGTCGCACATGCGTAAAAATGCGTATATATGGGGGAAATGGTTAAGCAGTCCGCCTAAGATTGTCAGAACATGGGGAAGGTTTTTTCCTATTTTATGGAGAAGTCAAATAGGCTTTTAGCTTTAGCTTTCTCCGAGTCTCCCTTTAAGCCATTCCCTGCAGTGGCCCTTATTTGCCAAGAAACAACTGGCCAATCAAGTCATGGAACATTATCTCAACAGTGGAACTGTTCCTAATGAGCTGCTCTAAGATTTCAAAATAATCAGCTTCCTCCATTACCCTGATCGAAAAAATTTGTCATAAGGTTTATCATGTTTCTGAAATAACATCATCATTAGTTTTCCGAAACCAGCGTCTTACCCAATTTGCATCACCATTCTTGGAAATAATGAGACATAAATGTGTTTATAAATCATATTTATATTTCTATATCTAGAATAAAGTGATTAGCTATAAAATCGAAAGATAAATTACAGCCTTGATATTCTCCAAATAAAGTCTCATTTCCTTGACCATTCCCTTCAGTGACACAATATCGGTATGATTTATTCAGTATTTTCTGGATTTAGAAACATCTAATAACTGTTCACACGAGCCCCTGGAGTATTCTGGCATTTACACTGACAAATTAACTGAGACGAAAGTTCAGATCTTATTGGCAAGGAGAGTCTTTCAGCACGAACAGTGACATCTGTGATACAAACAATAAGTGAAAACAGTCACCAAGGAATGCAACAGACTCCAGTAACTTTACCCTTAACACTTTCCTTCATATATACGCCTTTTTACGCATTTGCGACCAGTGTAGATCCAGATCGGCTGGAACATTCGTGCCGTCTGATCAGGATCTGTACTGGTTGCATTTTGGTCAGAAATAACATAATGAATCAAAAAGCGAACAGTTTAGATCCTGATCAGACAGCATGGATGTGCTGGCTGATCTGGATCTAAACTGTTCGCCCAGGCAATAAAGATGTGTCTATGGAGGAAAGGGTTAAATCCTTGGATAGGACTTAACCTTGTACTCTATAGACAGGACTTCCATTACATGGGTAAACAGTGTAGATCCAGATCAGCTGGCCCTATTAAATTATATGCCATTTAACCCTTTCCTGCATATATATGCATTTTTACGCATGTGCGACCAGTGTAGATCCAGATCAGCCGGCACATCCGCGCCGTCTGATCAGGATCTGCACTGGTCGCATTTTGGTCAGAAATAACCTAATGAATCAAAAAGCGAACAGTTTAGATCCTGATCAGACGGCACAGATGTGCCGGCTGATCTGGATCTAAACTGTTTGCCCTAGCAATAAAGGTGTTTCTGTACAGGAAAGGGTTAATCTGCATCTATACTGTTCAAGTTTAAATTCATTAGGTTACTTCTGACCAAGAATCAAACATGTTGATCCTGATGAGATGGCACATAGGTGCTTGCTGACCTGGATCTACACTAGACACCCATGATATATAGGCATACAATAGAGTAAAAGGTTTAATCACATGGGTTATCAAAGTAGTCTCAGAAAAACACTTAAAATCTTTAACTGTTCTGTATTTTATTGGTTACATTTATGTGTACTATTAAATAGCCATATGAGATAAATGTCTGCAACAGAGAGAGAGAGACAGCTTAAGTGACAAAAAGACTTTTGATAAATTGTAGGAAAGACCTTCTCAAATCCAATTGTGCTAAGACGAAAATCTATCTTCCTTAATGGCAAGGGATTTACTGATGACAGTACCAGTATGGATTTTCAAATCAGTGTCATTATTAACCATTAACTGCATAGCACAACATTTGTCACCATGGATTTCCAAATCTAATTATTAACAGTGTAGTGCATAGCACAATGTTTGTCAGGTTCAGTCACTATAGACTAAAATTAACAATTGAGCATCTGAACAAACGTATTTAAGGATCTACACTGAACACTATTCTTTTAATAAATTTCTGTCAAAACACCCTATGGACAATTAATATACTGGTTCCAATGGAAGAAAGACAAGTCCATAACATTTGAATAGAGGATGAAGAGCTAATGGAACTGGATTGACATTTGAACCACGAATCCCCGCTATTATTTTCATGGCATTTTACATGGCGTCAATAGCAATTAATAAACCGGACGCCTCCCATGATCCCCTGTTCCATTTTCATGATTTGTGTATTTTTACAAAATATCCATTAATTTTTCTTCATTTGTGAATATTCCTTGTGGAAATAAACAGTTAAGTGCTTACACACTTGAGATAACGTAATTTTATCATAATTGCAAAAGATCATTTAATAATTTCAAGTCCAGCCTCTCTCAATAAATCAATCTGCTTGAGCGTCATTGTATCACTTTGCATACTCCATGCTCTCGGGCTTATTATCGCAAATCAGAAAGTGGCTGTAATTATCTTGAAATCATGCCCTGAGCGGAAAATGAGCAGTTTGAATAACTGCAAAATAAATACAATTTCCCTGACAAATGTTCTCTGACAATGTGTAGGTGACATGACGTCAAACAAACAGCAATAAGAATATATATTAAAACCATAAAAATCATTTAATTGCTTTTTATTCTAAAAAATGAGTATTAAAACATTAAATAAAAGTGTCTATAGTCTGCAGTTGTTTGTGAAAGTCATAAATGACCTTATCTATTTTCTTCTTAATGTTTTGAAAGAAAAAAAAATTGTTTTTTAATAATTATATGGTCTGAAGTGACCGGCATTTACCCACCATATCAGATATAACAATTTATTATATATCTAATAAATGTAACCAATCGACAATCTGCATTTGTACCACGTGACCGTCCAATATATTCCCGTATTGAATCCAAAAAATATATATTAATTTCATATTGGACGGTGGGTACATTTGCACTAAACGATGCTAGTCTGGTTTCCGATTTCAATCTCTAACAAATTAAAGACCGGGAACCATGCGTGCATAAAGACGCTTGTTAGTATATGTTTAAAACTGCTTGTAAAGCATCTAGCTGACCAGGAAGCATTGTTTTGTTTGACAGAAGTCAAAATGTTGACAGATGAAAAAAATTCTGATTTTATCGACGGACAAAAGGCAAAAAACACTGTAAACAAAACGAAATCAGATGTTGGAATATTTATTCAAAAACGAAAGATATATAATAACAAGAGTGCCAAATTGACACAAAATACGCCCGTCAAAATGCTGATCATCAAAGTTGCGTAACGATCCGATGAAAATTATTCGACTTGGAGAGCAGATACCGCTAATTCAGTTTTTGGACAATTCAAGGGCCATAATTCAGGAGTGCCTGGGGGGATTCGGCAGGTTATAGAACCTGGTCGAGATATTATGCCCACCAACATATTCACCAAGTTTGATAAAGACCGGATGAAAACTCTTTGACTTAGAGAGCGGAAACAGTAATTTTGGACAATTCAAGGGCCATAATTCAGGAGTGCCTGGGGGGATTAGGCTGGTTATAGAACTTGGTCGAGATATTATGCCCACCAACATATTCACCAAGTTTGATAAAGATCGGATGAAAACTCTTTGACTTAGAGAGCGGAAACCATGTGGACGCCGCCCGACAGCTCGCCCGCCCGCTTACACGCCCACCCGCCGCAGGTGTTCCCATAATAAGTCCCGTTTTTCAAACGGGCGTATAAAAAGGTTATTATAAATTTAACTGTACAATACGGAATATATTCGGACTCGTACACAGCTTGAAAAGTCATATTGGACTTGCCTATCGGCTTGTCCAATATGACTTTTCAAGCTGTGTTCTCGTCCAAATATATTCCCGTATTGTACAGTAAAATGTATAATAACCTATAAATACCTAACAAGCCAAAAATACTGTTGTTATATCTACTTTATCAAACTTAACAATAACAGGCTCTGACAATGCGTAGGAGACATGACATCGAACAAACAGCAATAAAATATACAAGTATAAATAAAATATTTGCGTAGAAACAGTTTAAGGAAAAAATCATAAAATTTTTTTTTTTACTTTTTTTTCCAAATTATTAACTTGAATATTAAAATTTGAAATATAAATATTCTCAAAAAAGTAATTTCAACTGCTTAAAAGCTATGCATCACTTTTCAAATAATAACATTATTTTACCTATTTCAAATCATGTTTTAGATTTTAAGGAAAAAAAACAGCAATAAGAAAAATAATATTTGAGCTTTATAGAAATGTTACAAGTCTACCTTTTAAGTTTATTGGAAAGAAAGAGCTGGGCCCAAGATCATAAAATTAAGATTGAAGACCAGGCTTCAGCCAATCAGATGCTTGAGATTTGAGACTTGTCTCCTGATTTAGTTTTATATCTTGTCATGCAGCATCATTCTGAAAATTTATTACCCATATGATTTTGCTTCCAGACTTTCTCAATGATTTATGGCCACTTACAAAAACAACAGATCCTCTTAAATCTCAAGGCGATTTATAAAAAAACAGCTATTAAATATTCAAAAGAACTTCATGAATCCTCAGTGGTGTTTGCCAAGAAAATCATATTACATTTGTCTCCAATCTCAATCAGATGAAAGTCTTAAGTTGAGACCAGTCGTAAATCTTGATCAGATTTCTGATTGATACTGAGACCACGATCCTATCCTGAGCAGCTGACTCGGGTTGAATGAACAGCTAATAGGCTGAAACTGAGACCAGTCTCCAATCTTGAGCAGATAATTGGTTGAAAATGAGACCAGGATCCTCTTCTGTGCAGCCGATTGGTTGTACTGAACAGATGATTGGTTGTAGTGAACATCTGATTGGATGTAGAAAATTGCTGATTGGTTGTAATGTACAGCTGATTGGTTGTAGTGAACAACTGATTGATTGTACTGAACAGCTGATTGTACTGAAGAACTGATTGGTTGTATTGAACAGTTGATTGATTGTACTGAACAGCTGATTGATTGTACTGAACAGCTGATTGACTGTACTGAACTGTTGATTGTACTGAACAGCTGATTGGTTGTACTGAACAGCTGATTGATTGTACTGAACTGTTCACTGTACTGAACAGCTGATTGGTTGTGCTGAATAGCTGATTGTATTGAACAGCTGAATGATTGTACTTAACAGCTGATTGATTGTACTGAACAGCAGTTTAATTGTACTGAACAGCTGATTGCTTGTGATGAACAGCTGATTGATTGTACTAAACAGCTGTTTTGACCAGCCTCTAATCTTGCGCAGTTGACTGTAAGGAAACTGTGACCATTCTCTAATATTGAAGTTTGAAATATAGACTAGTCTCCAACCTTCAGCACCAGAAACTGAGACCATTTTGATAAAATTTCCCAACCTTTTTTTTCTGTCTTGATTGGTGAGAGCCTTTTTTTCATATGGCGTTTTCTGATACTTTCTAGCACATTAAGCAAGTTCTCCATGGATACACAATGATTTTTAATCACATATTAAAATGTATTATAGCTGAAAAAACAATGTTTTAAATTAAAACAAAAACTATTTTTTATAAGAAGTCGTCATTCGGTTAAAAATAAAACTGTTGTGAACATAATACATGTACCCTGTATTTCACGATTGTGTAATAATGTCATTATAAATGCAATTAATTACATATCATACATCAATCGGCAAATTTATATGTCTGCCTGCGAGGGAAAATACCAATCAGGCTTCAATAATTCAGTTTATATGCTGATTAGTGACTATTTAAGGATAAAAAAACATGTTATTTATTGTTGGTAAGTTATCAGCAGTCTATGGAGAAAAATAAACCAAACCAAAGTAGACAAATTAAATGTCTAGTACTGGTAATTACTCCAGGAGGCAGATGTTCTTGTCAATTGTTGCTTATGCAGACACAGAGCTGCCTTTTCACAGTTCAGGGTGGAATACTTTAATGTCTCAGAATCCGATATGGGTAATACTCATTATACTACTATGAAATGCCTATCAATGATTAAACAGGAGTGAATTTCACCAAACTTTTCTACTAATCAGTACATTTTAGGACCTGTTGTGAGAGAATTTTTCTGCATAAGATGCTTAAAAATCCTTGGCTTTATTTTATCAATATATTTGGTTCTTCATTGTCTGTGTAAAAGAAAATTACATCATATTTATGTTTTTCACATGTCTTCTTCAGATTATATGAATTTTGATATTTAAAATTACATTTTTTGTACCTGATACGTGACAAGGCACCTTTAAATCTGTTCTGTATAAATTTGGGTCTACACTAATGAGCAGATGATTAGTAGGGGTTGACCCAGGAGATGATCCTTTTACCCTTGAAATTTCCCAAAAGCCTGACATTTTGACTTTATGATTTTAATTTTTATGATTTTTATCATTTTTTCTTTAATTATAGGTATTTTTTGCTAATATTGACAGAATCTCCTAAAAATGGTCAAAATGACCCTTGAGATTTAGCAGCTAGTGTAACTCCTGTATAATACTAAACACCACATCAACACAGTAACATATCGTTTTTACCCCTGAATTTATTAACCAAATAACTCAAACTGAATGAAAAATCAGTCCAATACACAAATTCAGGAGAACTATAACACTCAAATTCCACCACTGGGAATAACGAACATGGTCAAGTATGACCAAAGCCAACACTTGAACGGGACAAAGTCCCCTAACAACACTTGTAGATCAAATTAAGAAGTGTATTATTAATGAACCAGAGGAATTTTTCTTGGGAATCTCTTGACCTGACAACGGAGATCTGAAAACATTACATGTGAATAAACTTCTGACTGGCTGAATATTTTGACTAGGAAAAGTGTAAAATAAATTTTTATTTTATGTTTTCCAGTGAATAATCGAGTTTTCTCAGTGAAATAGAAAATGGTATTGTTTTGAATACATGATTTTTGTTTTCACTGTTTTTGCCAAACTAATTTTTTAGCTTATTACCTCTCTTTGGTAATAGTTGCCATTTGTGGCATGATGTTTCATTTGAAAATGATGTAAATTTAAATAAAATTAACTGTTGTTTTTTTAGTTCTTTCCATAATAGTGGTAGATAAGCTGTTTGAAATATTTAAATCTGGTATGAATTTCAGAACTATTTTCTATTGATTCATCCGAGTTATGATTGAAAGTGTAGCGGCTATTATTTTGGGGTCCTCCACAGTGAACAAGAAAGTCTGAGTTTCCAGTTCTTTACCAATTACTATGCCACTCGAGAAAATATCAGTTTCTGGAGTTCACTCTTAAAATAAAATGGATATTTTACAGAAGCAAACAAATATCCTCTATGTTTTTTTTTGTCATGATAGGGAATAAGAGAATTTTGTAAGCTATGTTATGAACAAAGTTCATAAATTTTCCTCATATATTTAACTATGAAATTAAAAATGTTTTGGAAATGTAATGATTCGAAAAATTCAACAACCCATACATATTATTACCCTCCAAGTAAATAAATTAGCAATATTCAAACATGGTAAATGAAGTATACGAACTAACACCATTTTTCACACTTTCCCTGATTACATTCAAGTAGAGCCATAGTTTATCTAGTACTCTGACTCATTAAGAAGAACATTTTGTGTGAGGTTTGGCACAAAGTTAAGCTCCAGACAAAGGATATCTGTATGAAATTTGACCTTTACTGCCCAAGTGTGACCTTGAACTGTATGAAATTTTACCTTTATAGCCCAAGTGTTACCTTCACCTGTATGAAATTTGACCTTTACAGCCCAAATGTGATCTTGACCTGAATGAAATTTTACATTAACAGCCCAAGTGTGACCTTGACCTGTATGAAATTTGACCTTAACAGCCCAAGTATGATCTTGACCAGAAAGGTAGGGACATAATTTTTTAACATTTCACCCAGACTCATAAAGGTGAACATTTGTGTGAAGTTAAACAGAGATCCCTTCATTACATAGTCAAGACAATGGATATTCACAACTGTTCACCGTTAAACTCTATGTGTGACCTTGACATTTAAGGTGTCATGGGACTTAAACATGACACTTCATGTATGATAAAAATCTCTTTAAAGGTTACAAAGATATGCTCCGGACAATATGATTGTGTTGAACAAATTGACAGACGGACAAACATGGCAATCTGGAGATGATTGTGTTGAACAAATTGACAGATGGACAGACATGGCAATCACTGAATGTACCTCCTGTATAAGGGAAATGAAGAGCCAACACAGTTTCTGTATTCTCTATCCATGTAATTTGCATTAAGAAGAAAAAAAACTATATAGCCTCAAGGCAAATGACCTTTATGGCTATCAACTTGCCTTTTGTAGTAATCCAGAAACTAAGCCATCATGTTCTTAATTGGCCCATCAATATTTAACCATCATGCATCCTAAGGTTTCACTTGATTACTCATTAAGCAAAAACTATTTGATTTTCTCACATCTCAAAGAAACTAAAAATATGTCCATAGAATGACATGCCCATACAGAGAAAGGTTTAATGAAATGGCAGTAAATTTCATGTAGGTAAGATATATGTCCTCAAATTTAGCGGTTTTAGTAAAACAGGGCAAGTTTCACGAAATGACAGTAAATTTCAAGAAGTAGGTAAGATTTAGGTCCTCAAAATTAGTGGTTTCAGTAAAAAAGCGTAAGTTTCATGAAACTACAGTAAATTTCAAGAAGTAGGTAAGATTTAGGTCCTCAAAATTAGTGGTTTCAGTAAAAAGCGTAAGTTTCATGAAACTACAGTAAATTTCAAGAAGTAGGTAAGATATAGGTCTTTAAAGTTAGTGGTTTCAGTAAAAAAGCGTAAGTTTCATGAAACTACAGTAAATTTCAAGAAGTAGGTAAGATATAGGTCTTTAAAGTTAGTGGTTTCAGTAAAACAGGGTAAGTTTGATGAAATAGCGGTAATTTTCAAGAAGTAGGTCATAGATGTGCCAGCTGATCTGGATCTACACTATATGCCCACTCAATAAAAGTGTATCTATAGAGTAAAGTGTTAAAACAATTATTTGCATATTATCTAATTGGACACTTGTATTTACTGTATCACTGAGATTCAACTAATTCTACCACAAAATTAATAGTCTCAGAATTTATTCTAACAGCTTCTTAACTTGAAAAAATCAGTTATACATACAGTCACAGACCATTTGTTTATTTTTTAAGCAAATACAGGTACTGATTGTTATAAAGACACTAATGACAGGTGCTCTTTTTTGTAACAAACAATGCAGCAAATAACAGCAAATTCACCACAGGTGACATGAACAGGAGCGCAAATAATGTTTTTGTCCTAAGAAAAAATTTTTTCCAAGATAATTTTTAACCCTTTCCTCCATATTTACACATTTGTACGCATGTGCGACCAGTGTAGATCCAGATCAGCCGGCACTTCTGATCAGGATTAGCACTGGTCGCATTTTGGTCAGAAATAACATAACAAATCATAAAGCGAACAGTACAGATCCTGATCAGACGGCACGGAAGAACTGGCTGATCTGGATCTACACTGTTCACCCATTCAATAAAGGCATTTCTATGGAGGAAATGGTTAACATGCTTCAGAGGAATCCTGTTTTCTTTAAATTCATTCTTTCTTAATTTGTTTTTTATCATTAATTTTCATATTTAATATTGACTCATATTATCACAATAACACTTGCATAACTTTGAAGTTTGTGCAGTTATTTTCATGACAGCCTATATTTGGTTTTTATCTTTTTAGGTTAATGCTACTTTATCAGCTCTATGTATGTATACTTCGGTCAGCAAACCTTATGGTTCCTGTAATTCATTCCAATACTGCATGTAATGTTAGTCTTTTTAGGTTTTGGAGGATAGTGCAAGATACAGATTTTAATTCCAGAATCGTCCCTGGTTTGTGTCTAGCACCACTACACTGGGCCTTGGTTTAAAGTCTCATCTTGGTTCAAAGACTGCTTCTAATTTTAGTTAATGAAATGGGTAATCAAACCAGTTATCCCTGGACTCAGAGACAGACATGCTAACTACTAAGCTAACTAGAATTATCACTGAAAGTGATTAAATACCCCCACATGTATGCTTGATAATTGAACTGGGAATGCTTCGAATCAATGGCATAATGTGCCCCACTTTCAATCCAAAGTGTCGTCTTCACAGTAGCCACATATTCAGCAAGTTTCTTCACAATATCTCATTCCTTCTAAATTTATTGAGCAGAAATGGTTTAAATATGTTAGTAACAGTGGCCTTTATCTAACTTTTATCTAAGAACTGTGTGCCAAACATTGTTTATGAGAAATCATCCAGAAACCATTTTTAGTAACAGTGACCTTGACCCCATCAGGCCAAATTTCAATACCAAGTTTCGTCTTCACAGACACTACCTATATAGCAATTTTCATCACAATATCTCATTCTGAACCAAAGTTATTGAGCATACAGTTTATTTTCTATTTTTAGTAACAGTGACCTTGACCCCACAGGCCTTGAATCCCAAAAGTCATCTTCACAAAAACCATCAATACACCAAATTTCATTTAAGAATCTCATTCCAAGCTATAGTTACTGAGTGGAAACGAAGTTTTGAAGTTTCAATAACAGTGACCTTGACCTTGAACCCACAGGCCCCAAAGTCAAACCTAATCTTTATCTTGTTATGTTACATCTGTGTCCCAAAAAATAAAAAAATCTATGAAGTATTTCATGAGTTATAGTCCAGAAACAATTTTTCTTTTTTAAGTTACAGTGACCTTGACACTGACCCCTCAGGCCCCAAAGTCGAACTCGACCTGTATCTTCTGATATTACATATATGTACCAAAAAAGGATTTAATCTGTGAAGTTTTTCATGAGTTATTATCTGGAAACCCTTTTTCTATTTTTAGTAATACTGGCCTTGACATTGACCCCACCAGCCCCAAAGTCGAACTTGACCTGTATCTTGTGATGTTACATCTATTTACCAAACAAGGATTAAATCTGTGAAGTGTTTCATGAGTTATCATCCGGAAACCATTTTTCTATTTTTAGTAACAGTGACCTTGACACTGATCCCACCAGCCCCAAAATCGAACTTGACCTTTATCTTATGACGATATACCTGTGTACCAAAAATTATTTAATTCTGTCAAGCCTTTCATGAGTTATCATCTGGAAACAAAGAATCCGACCGACCGGCCGACCGACCGACAGACCGACCGACCGACTGACAAGCTCACTCCTATATACCCCCTCAAACTTCGTTTGTGGGGGTATAATGAACTGCACAGAATTGGCACTACTTACTAAAAAAATGTGTGAATTACTAAGGACAGAAAGAAGACAATGTCTTCAGTAAATTGTTAAATGACCAGGACTCGAGTACATAAATCTTAAATATAAGGGCTTCCTAATGCCATGTATTTTGATAAAACAAGTCTAAACAATACTGTGCCTCCATTAATGCATATATAGCATTATGAAGGAATAAGAATAGTTTTGCTCTATGCCCTTAAAATGTAGTTTTAAAATCTAGACCTACCGTCTGAACTTTCCTGTGGCTGTCGGTATCCGGCATACGGGGAACCAGTAATGGCTTCAACAATCTTTTAAAGTCCTCATTCTTGAAATTCTCGTTACTAGAAATGTCTGATGCAAGGATACGCAGCTCTTTAGAACTGCTAAATTTCATCTGCTGGTTCAACTGAAATCAGAAAATTTGCTGGTTCAACATGGCTATAGCTTAAACTGAAAACTAATGCCTGTTCAACATTGCCATGGATTAAACTGATAATTTGCTTGTTCAAAATGGCTATACACTGTAGCTTATACTAAAAATCTGCCGGTTCAACATAGCCATGGATTTAACTGGTAATTTGCTTGTTCAACATCGCTATACACTGTAGCTTATACTAAAAATTTGCTGGTTCAATATGACCATGGCTTAAACTGATAATTTGCTTGTTTAACATGGCCATGGCTTACGCTGAAAATCTGATGGTTCAACATGTCACTTTAAACTGAATACTTGCCCATTTACCACGGTCTTAGATATAACTGAAAATTTGCAGGTTCAAAAGGACAATAGCTTAAACTTTAAATTTGTAAGTTCAACATGCATATGACTTCTAAAAGTTTAGACTGGCTATTTTTAAAACAACTAATTTTCTGGTGGCCATGGTTAAAAAAGAAATTTTTAGACATGGTTGCTGGTTCAACTGATATAAAATCAGAATTACATACAGACATAATTCCAATTCCACCATAAAATGGCCAACTGCTGAGGAAAAACTGCATGAAAGGTAGTCCATACATTTTTGTTGCTTAGCAGAGCTCTTCATGTATGAATCGTTTAAGTCACTTTCGATGACTTCGGTCAAATGATTGACGTGACAGGCAGACTACTTCAAAGTGTACAAAAATTAAAGATGGATCACAAAAATAGTCAGGTATCATGTATAAACTAACTCGAGGCTATTATGCATATAACATGAACAAAGGCAACTATACATATATAATTAATATTTTTACATAAGATTCATGTTATGAATATTTTGTCAGTTAGGCCCAATGATAAAACAGTTATTTTTACATCTGGTTCAGTTTCAGTTTCATTTATTTCATTCAAAAGTTATGAAGGTAAATATTTTGGTGTGCAAAATGCACCTTTCCACATTTCAGAAAATGGGCAAATGTTTTAGATATCATTTACAAATATACACGTACAGGTAACTCATTAACTGTCATCAAGTGATAACATAGTAGTTAATGTTACCAGTACAGTAAATACAACTGACATGGATGGATAACAATAAATCAACATATTACATTATGTCATCATGTTTTTTTTTCAAGAGACCCCAGTTGAAAATCATGCAATATGCTCTTGCTATGGCATGTATTTATCATAGAGAATACATTAAGAGCACTTAGAATTATCTTAAATCATATTAATGTCATATTACATTAAGAGAATCAATGAAATCATCCAGATATTATCACTTGACAGTACTTTTACAATAATCAATGAAAAATACTTACTTTCTTGGCACCAAAACTTTTGGTATTCCTAAAACAATTTCATGGGGATGACTGTTAATAATTTAGAAGAAAAAAAAAACAATAGCAAATAAATGTATCTTGACACCTTAACCTTCACAGACCTACCATTGTTACTTACAGAGACCAGAAAAACTAAACAGTGTTTATGGTTATGCGACCAATCTTTTTTCTTTTTGAAATATAATTTTAATACAACTGATTTTATCAGAAATATTTATAAAAGGTCACCATTATCACCATTAATAAGAGTTTAATGGGGAATTCTCAAAAACTAAAAAAAGCCTTGAAATGAGACTTGCTTTTATTAAACATTAATTTGGTGGTGTAACTTCTACATGTATTATCTTCTGCATAACTGTTAAAAATAAAAATACACATTACAACAGTAGTAATAAAGTATCTCCAATTTTATTTTTATTATTATAATAACCATTTTAGTTCAAATGCTGTTTGGCAAATACCTCACTCACTAGAAATGCTATGTGTTAGTTTGTAAAGTAAAAATAGATAATTTCATATTTAATTCTTAATTTCTGTTGCATCACCAAAGCAAACAGGATTTTCAATAGCTTTTGAAAATGAGAAGTCATTAATTTTGACCCCTGTCAGGAAGTATCAAGGGTTGAAAATCAATCATGTGTTTTATTTTTGTAGTGATCTAAACTTCTTAGACCTTTGCTTTAAGATTTTGTTTTAATTTATTTTCAAGAATCAAATATACATGGACTTTAAAAGTTTAAAATTCAACAGACATAAGAATCGTCTGTTTTCTTGAAATGTTTGACCAAGTGTTCTTTCTCCTGAACCAAAATGACCCCAAGATCAGAATTAAGTGGGGTCAAATGTAGAAAAATTCAAATTGCTTTTTGTTCTTCTTTAATAGGGGCTGTTTATTGGCACCTTCCCCTCAGAAAATTTCTAATAACCATGCTGTTTTCCACAAAAAGTAACTTTACATCAGGTTTTCTCAATCCCCTTCAAAGAAAAAAAAAATCATGTTATTTTCCCCAAAATTATAGGGCATGGGCCCTTCCCCTGGCAGTGAAAAAAAGACCCAGTGCTAGAATTTAAACGAAAGAATCTGCATAACATCTGTAAAACCAACATTGATTATGGAACAGACCATATTTCATAACAACCTTTGCACCTTGTTCAAATTGAAATACATGTGTATGATAAAACAATATTTTTAAAATATGAAAACAGAACACATGAAATATAAAAAAACAAACTCAAAGTATTTTCTTCTAATTTATTCTGGTTATCATCTGATCTTTTTCTATACTGCA
The DNA here is from genome assembly GCA_038501625.1 of Corbicula japonica. Taxonomy (NCBI): domain Eukaryota; kingdom Metazoa; phylum Mollusca; class Bivalvia; order Venerida; family Cyrenidae; genus Corbicula; species Corbicula japonica. The sequence continues at coordinate 151,073 of JAZAYU010000523.1, read as the reverse complement.
ATCACCTACATGTCAATGAAAAATTAAGTTTGCAATAATGCTAACTGTTAAACTGTTTTTACAAAAGAAGTAATCATTGATATTTTAACCCTTTCCTCCATAGACACACATTTTTACATGTGTGACCAGTGTAGATCCAGATCAGCAGGCACACCCATGCCTTCTGATCAGGATCTGCACTGGTTGCATTTTGGTCAGAAATAACCTAACATAAAAAAGCGAACAGTTAAGATCCTGATCAGATGGCACAGATGTGTCAGCTGATCTGGGTCTACACTGTTCACCCAACCTATAATTTGAATAAAGGTTTATCTATGGAGGAAAGGGTTAACTAAATAAAATTTATCAACTATATCTACTATTCGCCATCCACCTGCTATTGGGGTTGATAAAGTTGGAATAAAATACTATCAAAAGAAAATTTACCTGCCTCTGGCAGGTGGACAGGTGTTAATTTAAATGAACTTATTTTTTTAAATTTCTTTCATAGATCTTGCAAAATTTCTTATTCTTCATTTGAATGGAAATATTTGACATGCATATCTTTCATTATCTAGAACACTGTAAAGATATCACACATAAATTGTTTTAAAATATTCTCAATGTCAATAAAATAAATAAAATAAGATCAAGAACTCAAACAGTGTCTTGGGCTTAGCTTCAAAAGTAGCACTTACCGTAGAACTTGTCGTTGGCAACACAAAGCAGTAGACACCAATAAACAGAAATGTAGAAACAATTGAAAACTGAGACCACATTGTTCTTACATCAACAAACTATTTTACAAAATAACTCTACAAAGTTGCAAACAGATGGTACGTTGACAGACAAGCGTTAATGCGACTACGATTTCCAATTGAAAATTTGATTGGATAACGCATAAATCGTCCATCCAATCAGAAACAAGGTAACCGGTGTTCCAGTTGAAAAATCATTCAACAATTTCTTTGCTCAATTTGTGAGTGTTGACTACATATATTGAAGATCTGCAGAGCAAATCTTGATTGCCTACGATTGCAGTTGACAGGTAATAACGTTCTTATTCCATTTGCGTTTTGGCCAAACATGACACTCTTTGGATACGCAGATAAATGGCCACTGGTTACTGTTCACTGTGAGTTAGTGACTAACCCCTTACTAAATAAGCTTATAGATATGGCTATATCTGTGTCCTAATGGTTATGGCATCTGGAAATTGGTAGGTTTATGCCCTATATAGGACTTGTTCTTATATGATCGTTAGGTGAGCTGCTAGCTTTTTAAAGTATAGTTACCAATTGCCTAGTACCTTCTGGGTGCCTGACACAATCTGTGTCTATATGATAATTTAAACATGGTATCCTCGAGTACACAGTTCTGACACATATAACAAACATTTATAACTTACGGGAACCAAATGGAAGAGAAATACTTCATTGCCTTTTTATTAGGAAGATTACTCATTTACCCATCGTCCGAGAGCATTTTTACGATTTTACATATCTGGATTCCATTTTCAAACCAAAAATATCACAATTTGACAAGTGGGGGTATCCAATATGGCTGAACTGAGAGTACAATGAAATGACGCACTTGATTGATTACTATATTTAATGATACCAAAACATAAATAGCACTTGACTTTCACTGTTCTTAAATAGTGAGCAAGGGGATATCAGCTGCTTTGCTTCTCTTTTTGTATTATTTCACTGAAAATACCATGCTTGAAAATTTACAGCAAATGAAATTTTAAAAAATCTTAATTTTTGATAGCTTAGTGTAAAATATTACAAAGAAATACATCAAAATTCCTAACATTTTAACTCAAAAGAAATCTCCGTGTTGTTTATGAAAAAAAAACTCGATGAAAGTGACGTCAATCAGTATTTCAGTATCGAGAATGAGGTCAAAACAAAAAGTGCATCAGAATAGTGATGCGTTGGAATAGTGTACCATGAATATTATTGTCTCGTGCTGTCTTGTGGGTATTGTAGTCTGTATAATGTCTGTATGCATTATAGTATTATTTATAGTAAACTCGTTTGTATATGTTATTCTTCAGTACACATCACTGTAACAGATTTCATAGTGTTCATTAGATTATAAAAGAAAAAGTTAATATGTAACTCTTCACAAGTTTCTTGTAATTTATAACTTTTTTTCTGTAAGAAGAGCATAATAAATTTGAGGTGCTGCCGTGCTGGTAAGATTTTATTAACTTCATTGCTGTGATACTTACCCTAGCTTGATTGTTCATATTTTGATCTTTAACTAATGAATTGTGATATTATATTTTATCTCATTTGTATGTATTTTATCCTATATGTATGTATGATCTAATTGTTTGAATTTGTGTGTTTAGGCCCTGATTAAAGAGTTACAAAACCAAATACAGTTATGACTGAGAACCCCTCCAGTTACAGTAGGATTCAGGAAGAAATGCTGCTCATGAAAATGTTGTCCCATAAGCCTCAGCATCTGGCCCTTTAAATAAGGCTGACATTAAAAAAAACACTTTTAATGTTTATATTTCAGAAGCTGTAAGATGTCGGGCTGTTGGTATTTTTTGAACATTAAGCTCAATATGGGGCTACAAGATGGTATAGATCTTCCTGGAATGGTTGACAAAATTCGCACTCTCCTGTCGGATTACTCTACTGCCACTAGATGTGTTCACAAGTACAAGGTATACTTAGTAGAGCTGTTCACAATAGGAATTTTCATATAAACCATTTATTCAACAGTTACAGTTTATATCCATTGTGCAACCATTGTAGATACAGATAAGGCCAGACCTTTTATATTTTTCGTCTTACAAAAAATCCCGACCATATTTTGGTTCCCGGGATGGCACATTTTTCGGCGGACAAGACTGAGATCGACAGCACCAAGTCATTAAGGATGTATGAATGGGAATTTGTGCTTATATAATATTCTTGTGTTAATAAGTTAATTTTTATTAAAAAGTGAAAAGTTTGCTTTATGAAAATATTATGTTGTGAAAAAGCTGTGACAGATGAGACAAGCATTGAAGATTACTTGTGGTGGCTGTATACATGAACAGAAGCATCACACAATTGTAGCATAAAAATGTTAAAATAAACCTATTTACAAATTTTTAATATTTAATATATTGTTTTGTCAGTAGTAAGAGGTAATCTTAATAAAAGCAATCTTGTACAAAAGAGGTTTGAAAAATTATTGTAAATGACAGTCACATTTTTATATTTTTTTTAAATTTTTATTTCAACCTACCATACTCATTTTTTTTTCAAGAAAATTCTCGTAAGACTAAAAATATAAAAAAAAATTTGGCCTAAGTCTGCACATATATTTTAGGTTAATTAAATATATATTTTTGAACACACTGTCATCATTTTATTTCATGAAGGTTGGCTGCGATTTTTGCTCTGAGGCAAATTTCAGAAAGCTACTGCATGTTACAAGCAGTTAGCACACAAAGGTCGACATCAATATAACCTATACTAAATCATACTGTATTTAAAAAAATGCACCCACCTAGTGACCTGTGAAGCTTCATCAGAAAACAAGACTTAATTGACTTCTTTTTTGGTGTAGATCTAGATATAATTGGGAACTCCAACTGTCCATAAAGAATATTTTCTGTTTCTTGATGCAATAAGAATTCTTCTCTGATAGAATAGTGAACAACAAGAGCTAGATCAGACTGCACGGATGCATACACTGGTTACTTAGACAAAATGTTCGAATTTATTATGGTGCATTACAGTTTTTTTTATTTGAAAACATCTACTGGTGCCAGTTTGTTCTTTTACAGTTTTGCAATATGTCATTAAGACATTGCCTATATTTAAATTAATATTTAATAATAAATTTTGCCCTGGCATAATACAAATCCTCTAAACAGTATTTCTTTTTTTAGGTCACAGGTGAATCAACAATAATTGCAAGTAAGGCATTAGTGTTTTTTTTTAATTTCTGCAGACTAGTTAAGCAAATTCTAGGCAAAAATAGATCAAAGTAAGTTATTTAAGTCAAAAGTAAAGCATTTTCCTGAAAACAAAGTGATGGTACAATTTATAAAGTGGTGAAAATCCCATGTGTTTACAATATTAAGTCAATGTGTTTTGTCCTTTTGCAGTTAGAATGTCTAAAATTTGCTCGTAATAAAACATTAAAGATCAGTGATGTTTCTACTGTTGAAAGAATTTTGTTTTTCTCCCAATGTTGATCGAATTAAAAATTCAACCCTTTATTCTATTTATATATACCATATTATCGCTTGGGCACACAGTGTAGATCCAGATCAGCCACCACATCTGAGCTATCTGATCAGGATCTGCATTGTTCGCTTTAGAATCTAACTTATTTCTGACCATCAGGATTTACACTGTTTGCCCATGCAATAAAGGTATATTTATATAATCTTTTATATAACCTTTATAATGACTGGAGTTGTCTATTTTAATTTTGATATTGTTTGCTTCTTTCAGTATTTGAGGTGTTCAATGTGATAGGGTTAGAGAGAATGGTATCTGGTCTGGCAAGACTTGGTAATATAGACGTGTCCTGTCAACCACTAAAACCTTATGAGAAGTTCGCACAGATGTTGGGTGTTGATGAAACCTTGACGAAGCTATCTACAAATTGTCTTGCGGAAGATAAACAGCTTTATTGGTTGCAGTTTCGAGTAGAGTACACAGGTAGGTCATATCATCTTGAAAAGAAAACATTGTCTTTAAATTAATTGATCCACATTGTAGTGACGTTACATTAAATTCTAACATGATCGCCAAGATTCTTTATAAGCAATGCATTGAAGAGACAGTGATCAAATCCATGATATATCACTCCTACCTCCCAGAATACTTTTTTTGATGTCACTTATATTTTTGACATCATTAAGTGCTTGACAAACATACTCAGCGAATTAGTACCATTAATGATTATTTTCAAAGCTCTATAAAGCATATTCATGTTAGAATTGAAATTTTGTTTAGATGTGTATATATTTATCACTACATATACTTGTGATATATCCTTGCACGTCTGAACTCTGTCACACGATAAATCTTGTGATATAATATCGGTGGCTATTTGTTATTTCATAAATAAATATCACTGATCCCAGAATGATGAGCACACAAAACTTTTAGAAGCCTTTATTGGCTGGAGTTCCGAGTAGACCCAGGTATGTCATATGGTATCCCAAACAGAAAGACAATTTTTATTTCTTTATTCCTAAACTCAAACTGACATTCATCAAACTTGAGCTTTGTTGCAATGATTGGAACTTGAAGTATTTTCTTTTGACAACTATGTCATGACATAGCCAAAATGAAAAGGTCAAGGTCACACTTGTAGAACTTTGCCTTTTTATATTTAAACATTCTGAAAGAGTAATTTGAGTGACACAAGTGTTCTTCTTAACACCAATAAACTGTTTTTTCAACCTTCATTCTGTAACAGAGTGCATTTTCCTGAAGAATTTAGAGTAAGTACCTTAACATAATTATAACATGCTTGGAGATTCATGGCTTTGAGCCCGCCCTGCTAACTCAGTGGATAGAGCATCGGACTGTCAATCCAGGGGTCGTGAGTTCGATCCCCAGCCGAGGCGGGAAAAATTTCTCCGTGACAATTGAACTCGGACATTGCGTCTGAGAGTCATTTGTCCCTCACCTCTGATTCAAGTGAGGAAGCAGTCAGTCACTTGCGGAGAAATTGGTTAGTACTGGTTAGAGACCCAGGAACCTGGTTAGATGGACTGACCGCCGGGATATAACCAGAAAGTGTTGAAACCAGGCGTTAAACCCCAAACAAACAAACAAACAATCATGGCTTTGAAGTTTTCTAAAGGGCCCAAGATCATAAAACTAAGTTTTGAGATCAGTCTCAAATCATAAGGATCTGATTGGCTGAAATGATGACTGGTCGCCATTTCAGCCAATCAGATGATTGAGATTTGAGACTGATCTCCAGATTTAGTTTTATGATCTTGGGCACAGGTTGTCTAGTTGTTTAGATCATAAATCTAATTAGTGTGATCTACTTTACCATTTTATTCTGATAAATGCATGTAATTTGATAAATCATTCTGATATGTATCGTTACTGAAGTAATTTTCTTGAGCTTTGTACTCTTAATTTAATACTGAAATATGTGTTATGGCTAATGTTTCTCATCGACATTATTTGGAAATCACACAGATCAGATGGCACAGATATGCAAGCTGATCTGAATCTGCACTGGTGGCACATGTAAATTATACAGAGAGTAAAGTGTTGATATGGTTGTTGTAAAATTTATTTATAAATTAATGAAGCCTTACACTCTTATACTTCATGAAAGTTTTTTCATTTAAAGTCTTGAAAATTACATACAAAGCTGATTGGTTATTTGTTAACATGTTATTTGTATTTCGAATGGCCCAAGTTGAAGCTCACTCAAGACAGTAAGCAGTGTCAACACTTTTGTATAGTTCTCACACATCCGGTTATGTGTAAAAGTCTTCACAGTCAAACAGCCATTAAATGATTGACTGCAAATCCATTTTATTTAATTTAATAGCATCCGCTTTTGCAGGTAAAAGCACAGAAGATTTACTGGCTACCTGGGCCAGAGAGGCAACAGTGGCCCTGGGGGCTAGAAAATCTGGGAAACATATTGAGTTGTTCAAAGTTCTGGCTGAGAGGAAGGTATGTAGTCTGTTTGACGGCTTAAGTGGATGTGATGACTAAGTGCATGTTAGAATTACGTGAGAGCAGGAATGGATAATATATCAATTAAATTTAAAGATGGTAATGTCGCAGATTTAGTCACAACTAGTGGAGAAGATGAGTAAGCAGCCCAGATAGCTCATCAAAAGATTACTTGCCCTGTAAGCAAGGATACAACTATGCAGATCTGGATCTGCTCTTTTCACTTATTTATCAGAAATATCCTTATGAGTCTTAAGGCAAACAGTGTAGATCCTGATGGATTGTGCTGGCTGATCTGGATCTACATACTTCACCCATGTCATGAAAGTGGAATCTATTGTATGGAGTTAAAGGTTAAATACTCTGAAATTAATCATATACAATAATTGAACTTGATTCAAGTCAAGGTAAGTATTACATGTAATAACTCCGCTAAATATTTCAGGTGCAAGCATTGATATGTATGGATCCTGATGACCTTGACATTTTGACCTTCAACCTCCCAGTAATGAAGGAAAATGGAAGCAACACATTCATAGAGTGCAGGGCTTTACAGTGTTTAGATGACTACATGGCAAGAATTTCTACTGAAGAATTGTAGAAGAGAACTTCAATTAATATATTATAAATGAAACAGGCTCCAGTGAAATCCGGCTATTTTAGTTTGAGCAGTGTCAAAACTCCAAAATGTCGTTTATGGCTTCAATAACATTTTCTGCTGTCATTTAGACTAGTGTGATCTACTGTATCAGGGACTCGGTGATTTTGCTAAAATATGATAACATATAAATATTGTAATATTACTTTTGGGGTCCATTTGACCTTTTTTGCAGCTCACTGATATTCAGTAAAAAAACTACTGAAGAATGTTATATAATGATAAGATCATAAATGCAATGATTTGATCTAGCAAGCCTGATTTGCTGTTGTGAAGGGATCAGACCTGTGCTTTGCATTTACTTGATTTGCCCATCACTCATTGCAAATCTGTGCCCAAGGTCATAAAACTGAGATCAGAGCCCTGTCTCAAATCTCAAGTATCTGATTGGCTGAAATGGCGACTGGTTGCTTTATAATGAGTTTGTTTTTAATGATGTTTGGTTGTTACTGGGAAGATAAATTAGAACATTTTTTTCATATCCAGTAGGCATTGTTTCTTCTTTATCTATGTTTTGAAAATATCAAGTTATTCTGAATAATAACTATTTAGTAAGCACATTAATTACTTTATGTAATCTGGAGATTAGAGTGTTATCATTATATTTCAGGCAGGTTTAATTTTTGAATATTTCATGCTAAGCAGTGTGTGCAAAATCAAAATCAAATATTGTCATTTGTATCATATTTACAAAAATTAGACCCTGGGAAATTAAATGATACCACAGTAGTCAGTTATTTTTAATTTTATCATTTAACCTGCACATTGAGTTCTAGGTGCGATTGAAGTACTTTCAAACAGTGCATGCAATTCCTCCACTGACAAAGATAATTTTACTGTATAAGTGTCTTAAATTCATAAATGTTATAAACATTAAAGGTTGTTGTTAAGTGTTAAGGAAATATTTTAATGTAAAAGGTTCTTTTTGCAATAGCAGGTAGACACATAGGGATCCTATTATCTGGCGGCGGTGTCGGTGGTGCCGTCGTCCAGAAGTCCCCCAACTTAAATATGAAACCTTATGTTGCCTATAACTTTGAAAGTACTTGTCCTATTAACTTAATACTTGTAATTTATCATCTGCATAAACAAAGTCATCTCCTCTGACAACAAGATTGATAACTCCTGTTTCACTATTTTTTTAGTTATGCCCCTTTTAAATGACTTTAATATCCTTTCCACGACCATAACGTATTTAAACGTGACAAAATTTTGACTTCCCAAAACCCGACCCTGTTTTACGGGAAGACGCTCGAAACGTATTTAAACGTATCAAAAAATCGCTTTTCAAAATCCGACCCTGTTTTTTCGTCGGAAACCCGTTGATTTATTTTTCATTTAAAAAAAGTCCTTACTTTGGTGGCTATTTAAAAGAACACGGAATCATCGATCAGTATTTTAAAACTATTAGTCCTTTGAACGCATCGCATATTTTCTCTTGAATATAATTTAGTAAGAAATTGAATACATTTGACTAAGATAATCAGATAAGAAAATTAGTAATTTTAAAAAGTTCAATTTTAAGAAAAAAAATCTAATTACATGTGTCGCTGTTTCTTCATCTTTCATTGTCAAAATAAAAAAGTGGCTCCAAAACAGTTATTCATTATTTTTAAAAAAATCCTATATCTACCTAGTAATAACTTAAAAATGACATCTTTTGCAATGGTATAAAAATTAATTACTGTTAATTAGATTAATTAATTTACGGAATTTCACGTTACAGTCTTCCTGCAATAAACCGAATTTTTCACCCATTGCGTAAAAGAGCGTTAAAATTCGGGATTTTAACGCACTATTCTTGATATGCATTTTCAACCTTTTTTACAGAAGAAAGACCGTAACGTGTTTTACAGTTATTTATCGGGTTTCTTACCATGTTGAAAATTCCGGATTTCATTAAAAGGTAGAATACCGGTAACGGACAAAAGCGTATATGCTTTATTCAAACATACATTTATCAACGGGCATTAAAAAAAATTACGCAGATTTCCGTTATGGGTTTAAAAATCGTGAAAAAAGCACACGTTTAAATACATTTCGGGCGTCCTCCAGTAAAAAAGGGTCGGGTTTTGGGAAGTCAAAATTTTGTCACGTTTAAATACGTTACGGACGTCCGTCCGGAAAAACAGGGTCGGGCGCGGAAAGGATATGAGACTTTTATATGAAACTTAATGTTGCCTATAACTTTGAAATTCCTTGTCCTATTAACTTAATACTTGGAATATATACTGACTGCCAATGAAAACGCAACACTTTATTTTTTGGAATATTTTTGATGTGTGGAAAAGTTTGATAAGTTGGCAAAAAATAGATGTGTTTTAAATCAGTAAGATGTCGTTGAGCCAAGTGAGTAATTGTCAATGGCAAACAAATCATTTGACCTGTGATTTCAGGTCAAGACATACCGCCTTGGATCATGCCCAAACCCTCCTATCGCTGGTTGTCTAAAAGTCTTGGCATTTTCACATTTGTATAGAGTAAAACTTGAAAATTGAAGATGGGATTTGTGGAGCAGTCAAGGTTAACAAATGGACTTGTTTTGAGGTTATTCATGAATGTCTACATAACAAAACAAAACTTTTGTGCATTTGTTGTGGGTTATTATAAGTTTAAAAAAATCAATGGACAATTAATGTAACAATTGGTTTACTTACTTATTGATTTTTAAACACATCTACCTTTGCCAGTTTATTAAACATTTACACACATCCATAATATTCCAAAAAAAATAAAGTGTTGTGTTTTCATTGGCACTCAGTATATTGTCTGCATGAACAAAGCCATCTCTGAAAACAAGATTCTTAACTGCTTTTCCTTGAGTAATGCTCTTTTTAAATAACTTCAATATGAATCTTTAATATGAAACTTAATATAGAGTATAACTTTGAAAGTCCTTGTCCTATTAACCTAATACTTATCAGTTATCATCTGCATTAACAAAGCCATCTGTAACAATAAAAGTGATTACTCCTTTTTCAGTATTTTTTAGTTATGCCCCTTTTAAATGACTTTAATATGAAATTTAATGTTGCCTATAACTTTAAAAGTACTAGTCTTATTAACTTAATACTTAGAATATATCATCTGCATCAACAAAGCCATTTGTAACAATAAGAATGATAACTCGTTTTTCACTATTTTTTGAGTTTTTCCCCTTTTAAATATGAAACTTAATGATGCCTATAACTTAAAAATTACTTGCCTATTAACTAAATACTTGGAATATATCATTTGTATCAACAAAACCATCTCTGACATCAAGAATGATAACTCTTTTGTTTCACTATTTTTTGAGTTATGCCCCTTTCAAATGACTTTAATATGGAAAATAATGGAACATTATGTTGCCTATAACTTACAAATTACTTGTCCTATTAACTAGACAACAAGAATGATAACTCCTGTTTGACCAAATTGGGAGTTATGTCCCTTTCAAATGACTTTAATATGGAACTTAATGTTGCCTAAAACTTTAAGTCCTTGACCAAAAACTTAATAATAATTACAATGTATCATCGGCATGAATAAATCCATTTGTGGCAACAAGAATGATAACTCCTGTTTCACTATTTTTCGACTTATGCCCCCTTTTAATGATTTTAATCTGGTACTTATGTTGCCTATAAAATTGAAAGTACTTGTCCTGTTTACCTAATATTTGAAATATGTCATCAGCATTAACAAAGCAATCTGTGACACTGAGAATGATAACTCCTGAATAACTTTCTTTAGTTTAACTTTTTTTAGTTATGCCCCTTTCGATCAACATTAACCTGAAACTTGATTGCTTATAACTTGGATAGTATTTGTTCTTTTGACACAATACTTGATTAGTAATCTGTTTTAATGAAGTTATATCTGTTTTGAGTTGTACTCCTTTGAATGGTTTTTACATGAAACTTATTTTTGCTAGCAGGCGACCTCGTGTTCGGCATAACACCAAATTCTAGTTTTACTTTTACACCAGTGTGTTCAGAGTAACAGTTTTCTTATAAACTGTTACAATTACCAGTGCATTGCCATCAAAGAAAAGTGGCATTAGAAGTGCTTTATGATTTTTTAACTAATAATTTTGTTAAGCATAGTTTATTTATATGATTAAAGAGACTTCATATAAATCGCCTGTGTTATTTCGTAAGCTGGATAAAATGCAATTTTTAACCAGGTTTCTCTGGAAATTGTGGTTATTAGAAAGGAGAATGTTGTTGGCAGGGACTGTACCAACAATTGGTGTCCATTCCATTACTTCTCCATACACCGGGGAATTTAAAAATAACTTTGTGTAAATGTTAACCCTTTCCTGTACAGATACGCATTTTTACGCATGTGCGACCAGTGTAGATCCAGATCAGCCGGCACATCCGTGCCGTCTGATCAGGATCTGCACTGGTCGCATTTTGGTCAGAAATAACCTAATGAATCAAAAAGCGAACAGTTTAGATCCTGATCAGACGGCACAGATGTGCCGGCTGATCTGGATCTAAACTGTCCGCCCTAGCGATAAAGGTGTGTCTATACAGGAAATGGTTAAGCAAGACACCAGGTGCGTCATACTACACACATTCCTGTAGGTCCAAGGTCAAGGCCATTGTATTATAAAATAAAGTTTTTATACAGGCTATACCCAGTAACTTCCTTATGAGTAGAGGGATTTTAAAATAACTAATTGTGTTTGACCTTGAGTTTCCTGGTCGCGTAAATAGATGACAAAAGACAAATATGATTCTCTTTTCATAATAAAGAGTTCTTCAAAAGGACATCAGACGTTGTTAAAAATAAAATTAGAATGTGGGGTTGGCTCTGATCCTTCTCCACATCAACACCAAAATCATTCTTATTTGTGCAAGTAAAACTCTGATAAGCAGAACAAAATAATGTTGGAGGAGATGGATGGAGGGTGGTGGTAAGATGGTACCCCATTCAGATATCCATTACTGACCCTGCAACTCTTGGAACATAAACCTTAGGTATGATGTTGTCGATGTGAAGAATTAAGCTTTAGTTTGAATAGTATGAAAGTTATGAGCATGTACTTGCTGTGCATGCAAATTTTAATCTTAAATTCTAAACTCAAAAAGTGCCATAGTTTGAACAAAGTTAATGTAATAGTTAAGGTTCTTGGCAAAGACAATAAACAAAGTTTCAAAGCTGTAGTGTTAGCAGTATGAAAGTTATGAGCTTGTATCAGCTTTAACCTTAAATTCTAAGAAAAAGAACAAAATTTTGATCAACGTCCGTCATTTATGGGTATAACGACCAACGTCCGTCGTTTATAGGTATCACGACAAACGTCCGTCATAAATGTGTATCATGACCAACGTCCGTCATAAATGTGTATCACAGCGAACGTCCGTCATTTATGTGTATCACGACCAACGTCCGTCATTTATGGGTATCACGACCAACGTCCATCATTTATGGGTATCAAGACCAACGTCCGTCATGAATGTGTATCACGGCGAACGTCCGTCATTTATGGCAATTACGACTAACGTCCGTCACTTATGGATATAATGACCAACGTCCGTCATTTATAGGTATCACGGCGAACGTCAGTCATTTAAGGGTATCACGACCAACGTCCGTCATTTATGGGTTTCACGACCAACGTCCGTCATCGAAGGGTATAACGACAAACGTCCGTCATTTAAGGCTATCACGACAAGCGTCCGTCATTTATGGGAATCACGACCAAAGTCCGTCATTTATGGGAATCAAGACCAAAGTCCGTCTTTTAAGGGTATCACGACCAAAGTCCGTCATAATGGGAATTATGACCAACGTCCGTCATTTATGGGTATAACGACCAACGTCCGTCCTTTATTGGTATCACGACCAACGTCCGTCATAAATGTGTATCATGACCAACGTCCGTCATTGAAGGGTATAACGACCAACGTCCGTCATTTATAGGTATCACGGCGAACGTCCGTCAGTTAACGGTATCACGACCAACGTCCGTCATTTATGGGTATCACGACCAACGTCCGTCATTGAAGGGTATAACGACCAACGTCCGTCATTTATAGGTATCACGGCGAACGTCCGTCATTTAAGGGTATCACGACCAACGTCCGTCATCGAAGGGTATAACGACAAACGTCCGTCATTTAAGGCTATCACGACCAGGGTCCGTCATTTATGGGAATCACGACCAAAGTCCGTCATTTTAGGGTATCACGACCAAAGTCCGTCATAATGGGAATTCTGACCAACGTCCGTCATTTATGGGTATAACGACCAACGTCCGTCATTTATGGGTATCACGACCAACGTCCGTCATAAATGTATATCATGACCAACGTCCGTCATTGAAGGGTATAACGACCAACGTCCGTCATTTATAGGTATCACGGCGAACGTCCGTCATTTAACGGTATCACGACCAACGTCCGTCATTTATGGGTATCACGACCAACGTCCGTCATTTATGGCAATTACGACTAACGTCCGTCACTTATAGGTAAAATGACCAACGTCCGTCATCTATTGGTATTACGACGATCGTCCGTCATTTAATGGTATCACGACCATCGTCCATCATTTAATGTTTTCACGACCATCGTCCGTCATTTATGGGTATCACGACCAACGGCCGTCATTTATGGGTATCACGACCAACGTCCGTCATTTATGGCAATTACGACTAACGTCCGTCACTTATGGGTATAATGACCAACGTCCGCCATCTATAGGTATTACGACCAACGTCCATCATTCATGGGAATCACGACTAACGTCCGTCATTTAATGGTATCACGACCATCGTCCGTCATTTAATGGTATCACGACCATCGTCCGTCATTTAATGGTATCACGACCATCGTCCGTCATTTATGGGTATCACGACCATCGTCCGTCATTTATGGGTATCAAGGCCAACGTCCGTCATTTAAGGGTATCAAGACCAACGTCCGTCATTTAAGGGTATCACGACCAAAGTCCGTCTTTTAAGTGTATCAAGGCCAACGTCCGTCATTTAAGAGTATCAAGGCCAACGTCCGTCATTTAAGGGTATCACGACCAACGTCCGTCATTTAAGGGTATCAAGGCCAACGTCCGTCATTTAAGGGTATCAAGGCCAACGTCCGTCATTTAAGGGTATCAAGGCCAACGTCCGTCATTTAAGGGTATCAAGGCCAACGTCCGTCATTTAAGGGTATCACGACCAACGTCCGTCATTTAAGGGTATCAAGGCCAACGTCCGTCATTTAAGGGTATCAAGGCTAACGTTCGTCATTTATGGGTATCACGGCCAACGTCCGTCATTTAAGGGTATCAAGGCCAACGTCCGTCATTTAAGGGTATCAAGGCCAACGTCCGTCATTTAAGGGTATCAAGGCCAACGTCCGTCATTTAAGGGTATCAAGACCAACGTCCGTCTGATGATTTCACGAAAAAAGACATTACGATCCTAATCCATACTCTGTGTGTATGTTAAATCTTCATTTGGTACACCTCAAAATTCTACGGACAAGATTTGACAACCAAACACTCACTTCGCCACGAACGAGTGTCCTGATTACAATCCCCTTATCTCTTTACTGTATACATGAACCCCTCTTTCTAAATTCTACATATGCAGTACATGCATATGCTATGAGCCATGTCTGTGAAAGACTCGTCCAAATCAGTGTGCATTTTGACAGCGGCTATAGCTGTTCTTTCGGTGCTTTTCACAACAGTTGCTGTTGTACAAGTAGGTTATTCTACTTTTTTTTCTTAACAAAAGACGTTTCTTTCCCGTAATAAGAATTAACATTTTTACCTCGTCAACTATTATATTTTGAATAATTTTTTTTCGTATTTAAATATTCCGTTTGGTTTATTTGTTATTTATATATGAACTGGGGTTAAGATGATATCTGAAAACAGCAGATATTCAGGTGAGCAAGCTGTCTATTTTATCTATTTCAGTTTATTTGGACACGTGAACTACAGACGAAATATGAAAGAAGTCAAAGAGAATTGGTTCAGTTGAAGACGGAATGCTTTAAGTACAGTCTGCTGAATGGATTGGATTCCGTGCTCGTAAGTTGTTTTTACTTTTTTGTGGTTTCCGGGGCAGTCCAGTGCTGAGTGCTACATCGTGTAGCTGGAGATTTATTCAACATAATTTAGAAAGTGGTTCAAGTCCATCACACTGAGAATCTTCCGTAAACTTAAAACATTATGTGCATATTAGGCTGATATTGTTGCAATCTTAAAGCAATCCGCAACCGTCAAACCCGGCATAAATACCCGAATATGTTTGCTTTCGATCCAGCGTAGCTTAGTTCATGTGAGCGTTGCCGCAAAAATTATATAAAATGGGAACCCTTATAAACTCAGTGCTTTAATGAATTCAAGACGTTCTTGTATAGCAATTATTATTTATTAAGGGATGCAATCGTGCACCTTGGATGGGGTAATGCGCAAACTTTGAAGAAGTTTTTATATAGAAAGTTGGGTTAATTTCAAAATAAAAATTATACCATATCATTTCAAACACTAAACTAAATGATTTTGTGAACATTGTTTGATTGGTAAGCGAATATTTACCAGTCATATTGCGTGAACAAACCGTTTATGGTGTTTGTCTTGTGTTCTTCGATCTTCATTAAGTCAGGTATCTTTTCGTGTATTTCGTCTACAGAAGTCTTCTTTTGCAGACTCTTAACGAAAAAGAACCGGAAGTTGTAGATGGAGGTCAAGGTCGTCACAAGCGTGACCTTCAGCAGCTTCTCACAGACATGATGGTCAAGCAGGTAAGGTCACTGTGACACGTAGACGTATTATGATTATCTGCTTCTCTTTTCGTTCTAACATAAAGTGCCATCATAAATTTTGCAGGATCTATTTTAAATATAAATATCATTATAATGAAGTTTAATTTTAAATATGAAGTTAAATCTTAAGAGTTTATGTCCGAAAATTAGATGTTACAAGTCAAAAACGAAATATATTATAAATTAACACCAAATAGAGTAAATGCTATTCATATGTTTTAGAAAAAAAAGTTAATAGTATAAAAGGGAAGGGTTATTTTTTGACTTTATGCAAAACTATATTAATAAAACATTTCACTTAAGGAATTTTACTTGAATAAGTATTTTTAATGCTCATTTTTTGTTTGTCATTTAATTTTTGATACCTTCACTGGTACATGTCTATGTTGATGAAATATTGCGATGTTGTTGTTGTTTTCCCTTTTAGGAGCAAATCCTGTTATCTCACTGTCTGAACGGATCAAAGCTATGCACTCCAGGTAAATCGGTTTACTGTTCACACAACGATAATAAATCTCCACTCATCTGAACTAAGAAAAAACATCTTTTGAAAATTAAGAAAATTATATTTGTGTTTTGCTTTATCAACAAATCATTTTCTGAAAATTACTTCGCATTTTTATATAAGAAATGATTTGATATAAGGAAATCAAAATAAAATCAAAACCAATTTTTCAAATAAAGAGAAAGTTGATATAATAATTTTATTTTGTCCAACACGTCTTTTAAAAAGACAAAGGCTGAACTTGCACACGTTAACAATTATTTGCGTGTGTTGTCCCCTCACCACCTCCCCCAAATATTTTGGTCGGTATATTAATTATTTTCAATTTCATCAATTATATATAGGTCCGAAGGGCGATCCCGGCTTTAAGGGCGACCCTGGTGTCCCCGGATTACCAGGAGCTCCTGGTTCGCCGGGACTTCCTGGGTCAAAGGGTGACATGGGATCAATCGGTTTCAACGGAACAAAAGGCGATATGGGCCCAACGGGAGATAAAGGGGAACCTGGGACCAATGGACTCAAAGGTATGTGTTTATTAATTTTTTTCTTGACATATATATGAATCTGTTACAAGTATATATAAAGTTTGACATTCCAAAGTCTAGTGACAGGCTGGAAATTTGCATGATATTAACATTTGCATTTAAATTCGTGTTCCTTTTTTTCAGTTTTCGTTGTTAACCAAATTTGGCGGGATTTCTAGAATGCCAAGGGCAAATAATTAGTAACTAGTTTGAACTCATTGTCATCGTCCTATATTTATGTCAAAGGTGATCCCGGTTTGAAGGGAGACAAAGGCGCTTTGGGTCCGAAAGGAGAACCAGGTATTGATGGTCCCAAAGGTGACCCGGGATTGAAGGGAGAAAAGGGTGACATTGGCCTCCAAGGACCGCCAGGCCAGCAGGGTCTGCAGGGGTTAAAGGGAGAGAAAGGCGACCAAGGTAATTTATAAGCTTTAATTTGTTTTGTTTTTAATTTCTTATTAACGCCCCGCCGGCATTTGAACAAGAACATTATGGTGTGTGCGAATTAGTTGTTTTTGATCCCAAAA
Organism: Corbicula japonica; assembly: GCA_038501625.1. NCBI lineage: Eukaryota > Metazoa > Mollusca > Bivalvia > Venerida > Cyrenidae > Corbicula > Corbicula japonica. The sequence continues at coordinate 133,426 of JAZAYU010000523.1, read as the reverse complement.
GGGACAACACGGAGTGTATCGAATTGAGCCTTGAAGACGAAACTTGAAGCCAAATACAATGTAGGTGGAAATAGCGTGGATAATTCAACCCAAAGTGATTTCGCATTAGGTGTTTTTTAGCTCACCTGTCACATAGTGACAAGGTGAGCTTTTGTGACCGCCTGATGTCCGTCGTCCGTCGTCCGTCGTCCGTCGTGCGTCGTGCGTCGTGCGTCGTCAACAATTGCTTCAATCGACTTCTTCTCTGAAACGGCTTGGCCAATTTTGATGAAACTTGCCACGTATGTTCCTTGCATGAAGCTCTTCCAAAGTTGTTCAAAGAAATCAATTCCATGCAGAACTCTGGTTGCCATGGCAACCGAAAGGAAAAACTTTAAAAATCTTCTTGTCTGAAACCACAAGGCCTAGAGCTTTGATATTTGGCATTTAGCATCCTCTAGTGGAGCTCTACAAAGATTGTTCAAATTATTTCCCTGGGGTCAAAATTGGCCCCGCCCCAGGGGTCACTTCATTTTACATAGACTTATATAGGAAAAACTTTAAAAATCTTCTTGTCTGAAACCACAAGGCCTAGAGCTTAGATATTTGGCATTTAGCATCCTCAAGTGGAACTCTACAAAGATTGTTCAAATTATTTCCCTGGGGTCAAAATTGGCCCCGCCCCAGGGGTCACTTCATTTTACATAGACTTATATAGGAAAAACTTTAAAAATCTTCTTGTCTGAAACCACAAGGCATAGAGCTTAGATATTTGGCATTAAGCACCCTCTAGTGGAACTCTACAAAGATTGTTCAAATTATTTCCCTGGGGTCAAAATTGGCCCCCGCCCCAGGGGTCACTTAATTTTATATAGACTTGTATAGGAAAAACTATAAAAATCTTCTTGTCTGAAACCACAAGGCCTAGAGCTTAGATATTTGGCATTTAGCATCCTCTAGTGGAACTCTACAAAGATTGTTCAAATTATTTCCCTAGGGTTAAAATTGGCCCCGCCCCAGGGGTCACTTCATTTTACATAGACTTATATAGGAAACACTTTAAAAATCTTCTTGTCTGAAACCACAAGGCCTAAAGCTTAGATATTTGGCATTTAGCATCCTCAAGTGGAACTCTACAAAGATTGTTCAAATTATTTCCCTGGGGTCTAAATTGGCCCCGCCCCAGGGGTCACTTCATTTGACATAGACTTATATAGGAAACACTTTAAAAATCTTCTTGTCTGAAACCACAAGGCCTAGAGCTAAGATATTTGGCATTAAGCATCCTCTTGTGAAACTCTACAAAGATTGTTCAAATTATTTCCCTGGGGTATAAAGTCGCCCCGCCCCAGGGGTCACTTCATTTTATATAGACTTGTATAAGAAAGACTTTAAAAATCTTCTTGTCTGAAACCACAAGGCCTAGAGCTTAGATATATGGCATTTAGCATCCTCTAGTGGAACTCTACAAAGATTTTTCAAATTATTTCCCAGGGGTCTAAATTGGCCCCGCCCCAAGGGTCACTTCATTTTATATAGACTTGTATAGGAAAAACTTTAAAAATCTTCTTGTCTGAAACCACAAGGCCTAGAGCTTAGATATTTGGCATTAAGCATCCTCTTGTGAAACTCTACAAAGATTGTTCAAATTATTTCCCAGGGGTCTAAATTGGCCCCGCCCCAGGGGTCACTTCATTTTATATAGAATTGTATAGGAAAAACTTTAAAAATCTTCTTGTCTGAAACCACAAGGCCTAGAGCTTAGATATTTGGCATTTAGCACCCTCTAGTGGAAATCTTCAAAGATTGTTCAAATGATTTCCCTGGGGTCAAAATTGGCCCTGCCCCAGGGTTCACTTTATTTTATATAGACTGATATAGGAAAAACTTTAAAAATCTTCTTGTCTGAAACCACAAGCTGAGAGTACTTTTGTACTCAGGTGAGCGATATAAGGGCCATCATGGCCCTCTTGTTTTTATCTCGCTTCTGGTTTTGACGATGGAGATAAGCTTCAACGGGCATAAAAGCAAGTTTTACATATCATGTCTGACGTCATCGTGATGCCACCTACTTCAAGGACGGTGAAGACACTATTTAACTTAAACAAAAAAATACATTTGCAGCAACATATTGGTTTAAGACATACATTATTTTGAATGATTCTTTAGGACCATTGGCTTTAATACAATCAAGATTTCCGAACAGTTTCATAACAGTTCCTAGAACTGTACATATATATATTAGGGCAGCAATATTTAGTTTTCATGTGACCAGAATCAACTTCCCTAAGACTGCCATAAACGAACGCCCTTTCTACAAATCTTGCATCCGATCCTGGTTTGGAGGTTATAAAACTAAGCTTGAAAACCAGTCTCAAATCTCTGATTAGCTGAAATGGCGACCAGTCACCATTTCAGCTAATCAGAAGCTTGAGATTTGAGACTGGTTTCCATGCTAAATTTTATAACCTTGGACACTGAAGATGTTGGTCCGTATTTTATGACATTGTTCATGGTTCCATATTTAATGTTAACTCAAAGCGTAATATGCGTTCTGACACAGGACTTCCAGGATCACCAGGAGTGCAAGGGCCACCTGGACCTCAGGGAACGCCGGGAGTCCAACTTCAGAAAGATTGCCTATGCATAAGTGAGTCGCTTCCCCACATAACTCAAAGCCGGAACGAGTTCGATCGCTTTATTATCACTTTCCATGTTAAGAACCAACTATGACTTACCGGTGTTTGGAATGAATTCCCTTTGTGCACATCGTGCATCAAGCACCTGTGCCAAAGGTTATAAAACTGAGCATGGAAACTAGTCTCAAATCTCAAGCATATGATTGGCTGAAATGGCATTCAGCCAATCAGATCCTGGAGATTTGAGACTGGTTTCCAAACTCAGTTTTATAACCTTCACTTCTGGTTTGTATTGGGTAAATTGATGATTTTCTGTATAATAAATGTGAATAATTAACATTAATGCCAATTGACATTGTATTTATTCGAATAATCTAACTTTGTTCGATAATTATTTTCTAGACGTTAGAAATAAATGATAATTGTGAGAGAATAAATATGAGGTTCCCATCTCACACAGAGATTTACATTACCGGTAATGTATACACTTTTTGCATGCAAACACGCACACACGCACGCACGTGGGCGCTACAAGCTAGCTTGAGTGTAGATGATGAAACATTTCAAATATATGATTATTTATGCTTCAGAACCACCTACTATAGATGTGTTCGAGCCTCAGAATGAGACCATATATTACCGTCTGGGGTCTTCCATCCGGCTTGTCTGTGATACTAACACAACCGACCCGACACCTACCGTATCTTGGCATACTCCTTTGAAGTACAAGTGTGCAAACAAACAAGGTATATTAAGTCACAAATTGCCCTTTCCGGCACAATCGGGGAGGGAGCGGGGTTGTGTATTGTCGTTTTCTGACGCAAAAGGCTTTCCTTCACCAAACGCAACTTAAGGCATTCGTGCAACTTGCCTATTTTTAAGAAATAAAAATGTAAGAAATAAAATGATGATATCATAGGTCTGTTGGTTTTATTGTTTTGATCTGTGTTGTTTGATACGAGTGCATATCTGGGTGTGAACCTAATTTGGCACATTTGTCATGTTTTCCCATTCGGCCAACACATCGTGGGAGAAATGCTTGCATTTATGGTACTATATCATATACCCTATGAATTTAAAGCATTCTGATTGGTCGAGAGCTCCGTACTCGCGAGTCCGAAAAAAGTGATAACTACCCCGGGAATTAATAACTACCTTTGCTATCATCATCATCATCAATCATCATCATCAATCATCATCACCATCATAAATCATCATCATCAATCATCATCATCATCATCAATCATCATCATCATCAATCATCATCAATCATCATCATCAATCATCATCATCAATCAATCATCATCATCATCATCAATCATCATCATCAATCATCATCAATCATCATCATCAATCATCATCATCAATCATCATCATCAATCATCATCATCAATCATCATCATCATCATCATGCTTTAAATTCATAGGGTATATGATATAACAAGTAAATACTAATGTTGAGGTCGATATGTAGTTTTGCGGACCTGGGTAATGTGATATCGACCGAGGACTTCGTCCTCGGTCGATATCACACTACCCAGGTCCGCAAAACTACATATCGACCTTAACATTAGTATTTATTTGTATAGTAATTTAATAGATGTTTTTCTGATTTTATGGGTTCGAACTTCGAAAACCTAAATATCTGCTCGGATGTATAACATTCGCTTATAAGAAATATGCAGTATTTACCAGAATTCCTTGTTGACTATCTCTTCATGGGGAAGCGGACAGCTTATACTTTCTTAAATTGTTCTCACGTGGATTTTATTTATTACTCGCGTGCTATGTATTTGAAAATAACCACTGAATTAAGTACTAACGTTTATTTGGGTTTCAGGTTCGATCTTTCAGATCAACTCATTGCAGCCCTCAGACGTCGGCAACTACACCTGCTACGTCTCTAATCAATACGGTAGCGCCTGGAAAACTTTCGTCATTAAAAGCGAAGGTAAATGATATTTAGGCAATTTATATTGTTGTCATTAAATCTTCGTTACAATCTACAAATAAATAACGATAAGTTGGCAATATGAACATTGGCGTTACATGGAAACAGTACTATCTGAATCGTCGTATGACAGGTAACAACAGAACCATATTAGACTAGAGGTCTATTTAAGCGAACTGTCATCTATAGTTCACTTTGCAATCGAAATGCAGCATATGCTGTTGTTTTTTTTTTGTTTTTTCGTATGTTCGACCCATATTTTTTTTCTGTTTGCATAATGCATTTATTTTAAATCTCTTGTTGCATATTGTTTAAAAGCTGAAACTAGAGACCTGTCTCGAATTTTAATCATCCGATTGATTTCAATTTTAGCTAGTTAGATGCTTGAGATTTGACTCCAGGGCCCAAGATCATAAAACTAAGTTTTGAGATCAGTCTCAAATCTCAAGGATCTGATTGGCTGAAATGGCGACTGGTCGCCATTTCAGCCAATCAGATCCTTGAGATTTGAGACTGATCTCAAAACTTAGTTTTATGATCTTGGGCACAGTCTGGTCTTTTGATTTGGTCAATTGTGAGCCCGGGATGGTTTTAAACAATTAATTGCTTTGTGTCAGGGACGGTTCTCCAGCTCTGTGAACGTGTGCGCTGATCTGTTTTGTAATCTTGTGTGCGGATCAAGTTTCGGCATGTGGAGCTTTTGAAAATATCCAAAGTGAGGTCACTGTATGTCTGCATTTCCTTGGCATAAAATTGCCTTTAACTGCTATTGATCTTAAAGTTCTAGTATATTAGTTTCAATCATACCTTGCAGGTCCCGAAGCAATATCCTGTGACTTTGACAACAACAACATGTGCCTCTGGCAGACGAACCGATCCAGTTTGGGTACGTGGAGCGTTCACAGTGGACAGACGCCAACTGTTAACACCGGTCCGGACAATGATCATACGAAGGGAAATGCAGCGGGTACGTTCGTACATCTTCGTACGTTAGTTCAAATAAATAATTCTGCTGTATGTAGTAACACAACCGAAGCATTAAATTAAATGGATGATTTGAAAACAAGCAAAAGTTGATTATCTCTTGGTGCCATTTTATAGCTAATATGAAAGAAGGCCTACTTTTATTTTGAAAGTAATACTTAGGACGAATATTACTTTCACATAGAAAGACATAGCTCAATTCTTATACAAAGGTTACACCGACTTGAAAACAAATTTACTCTGCAAAATGTGTTCACTGTGTGGTTAAATCAGCCATGAGCTTGAAACTTTAAAGAAAACAGCATAGCACAATACACTGATCAATCGTTTAATTGGTCAAATAGTAAACAATAACATATTGCATTAACTTATGAAACGGAGGACCATTAAATAAGTAATTCTTATAAGACCTTTAAATATCAGAGATAATTCATCTGCACGCTTTCGTCGAATTCTAATTCTGCAGTTCTATGCAGCAGTTTTCAAATTATGAGTCTACTGAAACTTGTTAAGTGTTAAGTTAGATGTTTTTAATTAACATATTGTATGTCAATGTTTTAAAATATAACTCTTTTTTAGCAATCTTTTCTTTAACACGTGGTTCACCATTCCAAGCCCAAGCAAATGTGTTTACAGTATATATATCTTGTTAAATTATATTTTAGGATATTATGCCTACATTGAAAGCAGTTTTGACAACACGGGCGATCTGGGTTTTCTAACTTCGCCAGAACTTCCTCCGTCGGCAGAGGCTTGCTTCACCTTCTGGTATAACATGCACGGCACGCAGATAGGTTCTCTCACCCTAGAAACTGTGGTAATTATGTACTGTGAAAAATACTTATTAAATTACATTACATTTATATTATATTATATTATATTTATTATATTATATTATATTATATTATAAAAATTATTATATTATATTATATTATATTATGTTATGTTATGTTATGTTATGTTATGTTATATTATATTATATTATATTATATTATATTATATTATATTATATTATATTATATTATATTATATTATATTATAAGAAAGCGAGCAGTTTTCGGTGATTTTACATTAACTGCTTTTCTAAATTACTAAATATTTGGTATCTAAATAGAGATTAGATCATCTAAATTCTACAGATAAACTATCTATTATGTAATCTCAATTTTGATACCAAATATTTAGGCATGAAGAAAATCAGTTAATGATAAATCACGGAAAATAAAGTGCACATACCCGTATTCTTTTTGAAAAGATTGTTGTTTAACTCGAGTACTAGTTTATCAGAAATGAACTTGCATGGGCACATTGTAAACAACATATAACAGCGCGAATCTCTGGAACGACATACGGAATCTAAAGAATGAAACATATAAATTATAATGTAAATAAAACAGTTTAAGTCATTTAGACTCCGAAGCTTAGAACTCATTTACCCAAATTTTCTTATCCAAACTGCCTTACCGAACACGTTGGTGCGATCGTGCGAAAGCAACATACAAACAGAGCAAAAGTATTTGAGAGAATGTTGGCATTCCGTCTGTAGATTGTAGAAGTATTGGTTTTGAAAAAGTTACTGTATTTAATTTCAAACATTAATTGCTAATGTGTTCGACATATGGTTCAGGAGACGTTCCCCAACTTCCCCAACTGTTCGGAGCGGACCATAGTTCGACTACCATTGAACGGAGACCAGGGTAACGTGTGGCACCAGGCCCAGGTCAACCTCCCTGCAATTGACAACCCGTACCGGATAGTACTAAAATCAACACGAGGACCAGGGAGTCTTGGAGACACGGCGGTGGATGATCTGCATTATAACCAGGGGAAATGCCAGTGTATGTTTAGTTAACAAGGTGGTGGTTATGACAAAAATAAATTAACGTCGTAAAGTTTTGTCCTACTCAGATGTAGAAATGCCCTTAATCTGACTGGTGAGAATATATCAGATGACTTTTTCTGTTATTTTCTGTTGATACTGGAACCAGTCTCCAGACTGACCAATCACAGGACTAGGTTTCGAGACTCGAACCCAGTCACAGTAAAAACTGGTTAGTTTGATAACACGAAGTCCAGTTCTGAAGGTTAAGGAAGGGTATACTCTAGATTTTGGAGAGTAACTCTATGAACATAATCAGTCAAACCTAGTATACAAGAGCCTATTCTTGACTGTGATTTAAAATGATACATGTCCACACCTGATTTGGATCTTTTAGTTAACAAGTCTATTACCAATTAACCAACTGTTAAATTCGGCAAACACGCATGAATGTCATGCCAATTATTTAGTATCCTTATCATATCCATGAACAATTTGGTCTGAAACAGTTACTTTTTCATTGGATTTATGATTTGTATACGGAGACGGTTCAAGTAGTGTTATCAATCTTCTTCATTCCGGCTTTAGTTCAGATTTGTATTTCTAATGTGCAAGAGAATGCCGGTGTTTAAATTTCATACTTAGGTTCGAGTACCATGTTTCTTTGAATTCGTATATTACCATGGAGAGGTTCGAGTACAACCTTGGAATACGAATCGAATACCTTACTGAGATTTGAATATAGCACCCTGGGGTTCGATAACAAGCGGGGATTCGAATTTCAAATTCCACACTCCATGCTACCGTCATGCACATTGTTGTGGGTTGCTCTGCTCACCACCATGATATATGCTAGTAACACGGTTAAAACAAGTTACACGTATGTCTGATTGCAGCAAGCATGAAGTTAAATGGACAACAGGACGTGTACATTACTGTACCCGCCAACAGCCCAATAGATTTGATCTGTGACATCACAGGCACACCGCCGCCTACATTCTCTTGGTCAAAACTAAACTCGTGCGGAGGTATATACCAGAATACAACAGGTAGGCCTATAATATAGGGGGGGGGGGGGGTATTTTTTGTTTACTTTTATTCTATTTACTATTTTTCTTCCTGGAAAACTAAAAACGACCAAAGTATACATTCCAAACATTCACATTTGTGACAAAGAGCCGTTAAAATATGATTTTATTGGTGTTTGGTACACCTGAGTCAAAGGCTCGAGGTGAGGTATTGTGGGCGATATTTTGTCCAGCGTCAGTCAACAACTTACTTTGAACCACATCACCCCTTAAATCACAGGATTAATATTTTCCAAATTAGGAATGAAACCTCTGTGGCGTTGATTTCTTCCACTGTTGATCAATTTTACAAAATAGCAGAATGCAACAGTCGCTCTGGAGTTACTGTCGTTATCCTTAAGTCAAAATGCTTAAAGGTATAAGATAATGGTTTGATAACCAGCCAGTTGGTAACGTGGCAAAGCTCTCAGAGCCGGATGATCCCATCCGATCCGTGCACACATGAAAGACACTTATAAGCGTGCCTTGCGGCTTTACAGGTTCCTTGCTTCACGAGACAGATCATGCAACATCTGGCGATTCAGGAACCTACATCTGCACAGCGCAGAATGGACAGGGCTCCAACATAACCAAAACGTTTCACGTTGTTGTCAACAGTAAGAGAATTTTACTTATTAGTTTTAATGAGAGGTTGAGGGCATAGTTGATTTTTTTTTATATTTTAGTTCAATTGTTTTGAAACGGGGGAAATATAATAACTGCGTCTGTTGCCCACTTCGTTTTAAAAACATCTTCATCAACAACAACAAAAACAACAATGTTATACATAAAATTTATAAGAACAATGTAAAAAACATATTAGAAATATAGCTGTATCATTTAACAAAACAACCAATCGACGTTTTAAAGGCATATTGAATATACCGTTAAAATTTGTTACAGCGACTGGGTATGATAAAAGTTGTAATTTTGATAACGGCGACATTTGCGGTTGGACGCAAAGTAAGACCGACATGTTCGATTGGACGATTCAGAACGGACCAACACAGTCCGACCAGACAGGGCCAGATAACGACCATACACTCGGAACCGGTGAGTATTAGTGACATAAGCTATAGACCACACCATGCACTCCAAAACCAAAACGCGAAACTAAATGTTTGATGTGAAGTTAGTCCAAGTATGAATTCAGAAACAATATTTAACATTTATGTGACCGGACCTCATCGTGCACATCGAACTGGATCATAACTATTTATTTCAGTTATCCTCTATAATATTAGTACATGTAGAAGCATTTATTTAACTTAACAGTTAGCATTTTATGTTTATTAAACAGTCAAATCTGAAAGTGCGAACAGAAATCATGAAGGGTCTTGGTTTGTTTCTGTTTTTGTTTTATTTTGTATTCGCCGTTTATTATCACAATATTCGTGGCCTAGTGGTTATGACGCCGCCTGCCGAGGTCGAAGGTATGGGAGGTTGCTGAGCCGCTAGTCAGTCAAAGTCATTAATATTACCTAACTGCCAGGCGCATGGCTTATAGGAGATGATTCCGTAAGTAATGATCCTTTAGTAGAGGCGACAGTTAGTGCCTATTATAAATGTATGTTAAGGAGGAGTAAACACCTCGAGTTGCTCGAGTTACCGGCTCACTGCACAGAAAGGAGGGCCAGCGCAAACAACATTGAACCGTCTGCTGATGCGACACTGACGAGTTGTTGCATTACAGAATTGTGGTTCATAGCGATGCCGCGACACGAAAAAGGCGATTTGTCAACCTATCGTTTGTTTATGTAAATAGTTTAACAACTCAAAACGGACTCAACTGAATTCCTTGTCACGTTGACTGTAAAGTTCAGGGGGTGGATGCTTTGGCTGAAAATGATTTATCATAAAATAAATTAAATTTTCTCGCATCGCGGATTATTCCAGCTTCTGGGAAATACATCTACATTGAGACCTCTTCTCCTCGGGTCCAGGGAGATGATGCTGATCTCATATCCCACAATCTGCCAGCTAATCAGACCAAGTGCTTCGACTTCTGGTATTATATGTACGGCGCAGAAACCGGAGATCTGAAAGTTTCAATAGAGGTAGGTTTTCAACTGGTGCGTTATATGTAACATACAACATTGTTGAACCATTGAAATAACATGTATTCATTTTACTGTGTCACAGTATCAGAAGCTGTCTGATATCAACATAAGAGCAATTATACTATGAACAAAGTAGATAGTGAAACGTCACAGCTGGGTAGTGTCGCTTGATGCATTGAGCACATCCGAGACAGGCTTCAAGTGCCGCACAAATACGTAGTCAAATAATATTAAAAGTCGTTTACGGCTTCCAGACCGATTCAGACGGTCAATAGAGAAAGTTCCGTTTTGACCAAATGAGGTCTGTACCATTTAATTCTATTAATGTCTTCTCGGAGCTTAATATAAATTTACCAGTACTACTAATCGGTGATGCTTTGATGCAGCAAGATGTCTTGCATTATTTTAATTGTTCTTTGATGCAACATGATACTTCATTTAGTTGGAAGAGACGTAATATTATAATGTTTTGTTTTCTATGCTGAAGCTCTAAACTATTTCAATGCAAGATTTAATTAAAGCAAGCACGAATTTTGTAATATTATAGTTCTGTGATATTGATTTTTTAGGATTCCTGTACAAAACAGAGGAGAGAAGTGTTTAAAGAATCAGGGGACAAGGGTCAACAATGGCGCCATGCTTTCGTCAGCATTCCCAAGGACTACGTACCGAACGATTACAGGATTGTTGTCAGCGGTATCGTAGGATCCTCCTATCACGGGGATACCGGCATCGACGATTTGTATATCAGAGATTCAACTTGTGCAGGTGCAAAACTTCATTCGTATGAAAGTTTGCTAAATCATGTCCTGGTATGCAGGAATTTCATGACATCGAAAAGAAACACTGCGACTATATCATGATTCTCAGAGTTTTTCGACAGTCTGTTGAGAGAAAATATGACTAAGATATACTTGTATATGAGTTTTCCACAAATCGTTTGTTTATGATTTTTAAAAATATATCAGCCCTGATAAGTGCCGCTGTTAGTAACGTGGTAAAAAACACAAAATGACTTATGGGACTTTAATAAACTTTATTTGTTACTAAACTATTGCTTAGTGGAGAAGAACCAGTTCTCACCTCCTACTATTTATTTATTTAGTTATTTACTGGCGAATTTCTTTCAGTGTCTGCATGTCTTAAAAAAACATTTACATTCAAACTTTTGAATAACGACCACCAATGGGAATATTGCAAAAATTCGGTCCTTGTTATAACGCAAATACAGTAAAACCCCGCACTGCATATATACCACACAGAAATTAAGACCACTCCAGTAATAAGACCACTGTTTCGATGTCCCCATTGTTCAATAGTTTGGCACTACTTACTATTTTCTACCCCAAAAGTAAGAAAACCCGATTTCGAAAGCCACTTCTGTTTAGTCTGAAAGGTGGTCTTAAATTTAATAGAAGGGTTTCACTGAATATTTTTTAAATGCATGAAAAGTGAACTTAACACATAATTGACAGAAATTATCTTTATAACTCCACTTCAGCTGCAACCAGCGACTGCGATTTTACAAACGATCTTTGTCAATGGACACAGTCATCAACCGATGATTTTGATTGGACGAGGCTTAGTGGAACAACGCAGTCATCTAATACGGGACCGTCTGGGGACCATACTACACCAAACGGTATGTAAATGAACAACGTTGGATACCCGTGGCCGATTCCATTGGGTAACTCTCCAGTCGCATCGTAGTTTGATTATGTTATGTATTTTTTAAAGTCGTTAGCTATTAAATACGTAGTGTGCATGTACTGCAACTGAAAATATTTCCGGCAACTGTTTAAGAAAACATTTAATTAAGCAGTGACTTAGAAGCATGTAAACCAAAACTATAACGTAGCAAATTGATAAATTCAGAGGATCGCCTTCTTAATATTTCACATATGTGTGTTTACGAATTCATATTTTAGGGCTTGGCTACTACCTGTACACTGAGGGTTCGAAGCCGCAAACACCCGGTATGAAGGCAGATTTAATGTCCCCGACCTTACCCGCTGGTGAGGACTTTTGCTTATCCCTGGCCACCAACATGTACGGGGACACAATGGGATCTATAGAGATTCTTGTAGCGGTTTGTATTAACATTTATATTTTATCTTTCTCCCCAATCATATGGTTCGCCGGATCGGCATAATGCTGTCAATAGCACAGTCTTAATGCATTATTTGATATGGCTATCACAAGGATCGGTTTAAGATATAGACTTCTATTTGAATAGTCTGACAAACTGTAAACGCGTGAATGTCTGATTTTTTTTAGATGTCTGCTTGTTATGATTTTAATATTGTAAACGTTGGCGGTAATGTCAGCGACGGCGGTGGTGGTGGTTTAACTACTACGTGTACTTTCTGACATATTGAGAACGGCATTAAGATACCATCCTATTAGTATATCCAGTTTTCTGATCTTAGTTAAAGTAAAGAAGTTATTGTAGCCGGTGTAGTAGTATTACTAGTACGATTGTCATAATAGTGTTGTCGTCGTCGTCGTAAACATAGTAGTAGTAGTAGTAGTAGTAGTAGTAGTAGTAGTAGTAGTAGTAGTAGTAGTAGTAGTAGTAGTAGTGTAGTAGTTGTTGTTGTTGTTGATGATGTAAAAGTAGTGGTGTAAAAGGTATAAAAATGACATAATGTGGTACAATTCTTCATTCCAACGACAAAGTCAGTGCTGCGGTATTTTATGTTATTTTACATTTCAGGAGGCAAGTCAGCCAGGCACGACCAACACAGTAGCTTCGTTCAGTACTGCAGACACTGTAGAACAGTGGCGCCAACAATCAGTTAATATCCCCGCTCAAAAGCAAGGCTTCCACATCATTATTAGGGGCATCATCGGATCTGGTTTCGCTAGTGACGCCGCCATTGATGACGTCAGCATCCACTCAGGAAAATGTTGAAATGATATTGATAACATTTAAATAAAAGAAAAATAATAAATTAAGTGTCATTTTAAATAACTATATTCCTAACCCTAAGACATACGTTAACTAGGGAACCCAAAAAATGACCAGAACCTCAAGCCTGTCCCTCAAGTATCTATATATCTTCCAATAATTTAAAACCCTGGTGCCATGGGGGCATGGAACATACGTTCAATCTGACAGACTGTTTGATTGGACGGCGATATGGCTGGACAAGCTGGGATATCCAATGGTAGTCTTTTCCAGTAGAAGACGGTGGGTAGAAAAAGGAGAATGGCTATAGTAATCAACTTACATGCAGAAAAGTGATAGCCCTTGACGTTCTTGTTAAGTATGGGTTACACTAAGTTTTTGGGGTAGCTATTAGGTTGTGTGTGATTTTGTACATTAGCGAGAGATTCTACTATCTATGCGCATTTGGCCTAGTCCACGTAGTATTTTCACGAGTCTTTTTAAAGTGAATTTAAGTTTCTTCTCCATGTATCTCACTTATTACCTTCTGACTATTGACTTCTGCTTATAACACACACATTCAAAATTATGATAAATTGTGCAGTTTAACAGCTTAATATTTTTCTAGCACTTAACTGTTAATTTTTATCTTAAGAAAACAAAATCTACACACAGCCAATAAATCAGTAAGCATAAAAAACATTTATAAATAGATGAAAAAGGAACATTGAAAGCGACCGAACACGACAAAAAAGAAATAATTCAGGTTCGGTTTGATTGATCATGTTCATAGGCAGTAATGGCCCCGGGTTAAGCGCAATCAGTATTTACACCAGTGAACAGTACAGTTTCGATCCACTCCAAACGATGGAGTACATATGGTGTTGAACATGGAACCTTCAATGCGGTATTTTCAGATTATTAAACCAGGTCCTATCGTGCTCCAACCCTACTACACTTGCATCAGCTGGTTATATATGAACAAATAGATACAAGTTGAATCGGTGAATGATCTCTTACGGTCATCATCTCAAAAATGTTGCATACAAAAGCACGCTTGTGAAGGCATAAACCATAAGAAGATGATGAAGGTCTATTTAATGCGTCAGCCATAAATAGTATTTCCCATAATACACATGCTACAACCGGATTACTGATGCCACTTAAACTAGTTGTAAAAAAAACTCAATGTTGAGAGAAAATTTCAAAAAGAAGAAATATGATGCTTTGAAATATGTTTTGAAAACAATTTCGCTGATAATGAAAAAATAAGGTTTAACCTGCATGTTTAAGAAATCATTAATAAAGCATATTTACTGTTGGTGAAATGTATTGTGTCATTTTGATTTCATATAACTGCATGGACGACTATTTGAGATAATGTAAACATAGAATCGGATTTCAACCATTCAGGGCATTCGAATACCTCTGTCGTATATTAAACGAGTTTATAAACTGGTGACGACTGAGTAAGAGTCCGAGAAATAAGCAGCCTATTTTTAAAAGCTCTTTCTGGTAGAAATATATCTTTCGGGTTGTAAACCAATGATATCTGCGCATGCGTGATTAGAACTTCCTTTTCCGTTTAGACCGCCATCGTGCGTGCATGGTGAGTTACCTCACGGATGTTTTTCCTTCGGGAAGAGAAAATATAGAAAATAAATAATCAACACCAATTTCAATCAAATCCGCATTTATTCATTCATTTGAATGTTAAGGTATCATAACGAAAATATGTCTGTTTTGGGAACAATTGTTCACAATGTAGGAACCACATGTGCTTTGGAAACGGACCTAGTTTTGTTCTGAATTTTTATTCGATAACCCCTCTGTAGTCAGGAAGATATTTTTGTGTCTACACTGGGCATACACATAGTATTAGTTTTGATCGTCTGGAACCATTATCGGTCTATATTAATTGAATTTAGTATAAAGTTTTTGAATTCCAAATTGAAACCAGGGTTCTCACCAGCCGGTTTGAATGCTTTGATTGATCTCAAAAAGTTCCTAGTCAACTCCTTGCGTATCCTGCTATGCCCTAAATAATAAGCTCTATCCCATCCAGGTGCTTTTTGGTCGCACCACGTTTTTATGAGCTGCCCCCTTCTGCATTCCCAACCTCAAACAATTTCTTTATTTTAGAGTCTGCACTGTACAAACACAGATTTTTCTTTTTGTATCGATAGACTGTAGCTGATCCACGCTGAATTAAGGTAAAGAGAGGTTACAAAGTAGCATGTGGCTGAATTCTGACAAGTGACAAAAAGCTTTTTTTACCAATTTATCAGTTTTCTTGTCCTTCCAATTATATAAACCAGTAGATTGTCCGGTTGAAATAAGCAACTTGTTTAATTGCTCGTCCATTCAGAATCCACGCAAACATATTGCTGTGCAACCTAACTCCTTACCTTGGTCCATTTTAAAGAGAATGGCATCAGAAAATGGATAAGAATGGACTGTATTTTTGTTTTGCTGCGATGGCAGGTGAAGACATAGGGATCCTATTTCTGCTGTCAGAGGCAGCATCAGATGCCATACGGTAGTCCCTCAACTTTATATGAAACTTAATGTTGCCAATTACTTCAAAAGTACTTGTCCTATTCATTTCATACTTGGTATATCTACTACAAATTTCGATTTCATTTAGATTTTGGCTTGCAACCAAAACATCAAACATGATGCACGGGGACTGATATTTTAATTGAGAAGTTGCACAGGATGTTTAAGTGACAGAACATTGTTGATAGTTTATCACCCCTTCAGGTTGCTTTACTGTAAGTCACACCTTTTGTTGTTGTTTCAACATCTGCAATGGGAATGAACCCACAGCGACAATAATTTAATTGACAGCAGAACCTAGTTTGGAAGTAAAATACAGCGTCTTTTGATTAGAGTGGCAGTTCTAACTATTGTCGCATGACACAAAACATAATCGGCATCTTGAAGTGTTGCAGTACAACAGATGTTTAGGGAGGTTGCTCGCTGGGTCATAATCTAATTAAAATCAAAATGTGTAGTATATTCGGCATGAACAATGCAATGACGGACAACAAGAATGAAAATTCCAATGTTTTTTTTGTTCGTTCTTTATCATAAGGGTCCGTTTATGGGGGTCTTCACCTCAGAAAATTTCTTTTAAATCTTGCAGTTTTCCCCAAAAAGTAATGTTACATCCGGTTTTTGCATCCTCTAGAGAAAAAAGCATGCTATTTTCCTCGACTTATAGGGCGTGGGACCCTTCACCATGCTGTAAAAAAGCCCTGAACAAATTTTTTAATCTGAATTATGTCCCTTCCAAATGCAACTTTAATATGAAACTTGATTTTGCCTCCTGCATGTGTACATAAATAATACCTTTGAGCTGGGAATATGGGTGTTTTTTACTGCTGCTTGTTCAGACATGATTAAAGCTTGTGTTTTTATATTACCTACACCACATACGCCTTTCCAATAATTCGGTGAATTTTTCGGTTACCTCCCCTATTCAGTCACGTGACTACTATACAGGAAAAATTATTGCTCGCTGTATTAATGTAATAGGGAACATGTACCTACAACTTTCGTTTTTCATCATGAAATTTCTTTTTTAAAATATATTTTCTCGTTTATCGTTGAATTAGTAATAATACATCAGCTTAATGAATTTTTTTTATCAAGAATAGTTTATAAAACAACAAATCTAATTTGACTAAAAGTGTAAAGTCATTATTCCTCGCGCCAAGGTTTACTTTAAACGACTTAAACTAACAGCCTGTGTTCTATCCACGGATAAATTGAGTGTCGTTTCCGGCTTAGCGTGTCTTATCAACTACTGACATGCCGGCTGCGATTGATTTTGAAAGCAGCATGTCATAAAAATGCCAAACTGTCGTGCACAAGGGGTCCCCTGTCAATTACTAAGAAGAAGATATCACTGACCAATAGAGATCGGTTTACTTTTTTATGTACCTCCACCTCCCAGTTAATAAGTATATCGAAATCCTTAATTACTGAATCAGGTAGCAAAAGTATTTGATATAGCAGTAGAACCATAAAACATCAATTAGAAACTCATCTTAGCAGAACATTTTATAAATATTCAATCAACCGATTGAGCGTTTACGCCAAAATGACAGAATTTCAAACCTTAGCAGTCTTAATGTTAATATAAATGTTCCCATCATTGTTTGAAGCCGGCATCTCCATCTTTATTAGAAGCCAGCATCAGAATCCTTGAATTTTATTCTATGAATGATACGAACAGTCAGATAACCTTATTGATCCTTCTTAATTTCAAGACAAAATCAATCGTACCATATTTTTGCTTGTGAAGTATACGTGACGTTTTCAAAAATTCAAAATTATTTTTCGTTGAACATTAAGGGTATGATGAATTCAAGTAATAGATGAGTACAAGTATAACGTACAGATACTGTAACCGAATGTTGACATGTCACGATTTCCGGAGTATAGTACATTATCAGTCTTAGCAATTTGCGAATTTCATACCAGTTAAATATAATTTTAAGTATAAAATACATAAAGATGAAAATGCTGTATAGAAATTCGTAACATTAATACTAACGTTTATCCGAATCGCGTTTCATACTGCCCACTATCAACAAGAATGGTACATGTTCTTACAATATTAAAAATGCAAATATCTAACAAATAGTGAAAATAAAAATGTCTGACTAGAATAACAGACCAGTAACTTATTTTCGACCGGCGGCGATGATTACACACCTGAAATTTAATGGATTATGTTAGGCCTTATGTCCTTAAGCCATAGTCCGATAGTTCAGCTTTCCTGTGAAGCCTCGTTTTGGGTTGATATCTGGTCACGGGAAGTAACTCGTACAGGACTGCGAAACAGTTTATTGGAAAGGCGTATAAGCAAGAAGTTTACAGGTTTTAGCTTTTTTCATAGCATTTTGTTGATCTTGCTTCATTTAAAACCGATGTTCATTTAATCACAAGATAAGTAGAGGCAAACTCTTCTGTTGCTTGTACTGGCAAGTTTCTTTGTTCTATTCAACTGTAGGATTATCTAAACACGAATAAATCTTGTTGATTATCTGAATTATGCTGAGTACGATCAACATATTTAACATGGCACCATCCACGAAATTACTGTACATTTAACATAAATGTTGGTAATTGTATTAACCCTCTGTTGCAGGGCAGTAACATTTTTGTTTAATATTTCAGAGGTATTAGCCATGCAAATCTTTGTAAAGACCCTGACGGGCAAGACTATTACCCTTGAGGTAAGTGTGGGATCTTCACTTATAAAATAGAATTGTGATTTTGTTGAATGATTCACACAGTAGATTTAAACTTATTTATTTTACATCGATTGTGAAACAACTTATTCCAACTTGTATAAATCATGCTCAAAGACTGCTTCCTGTGTTGCAAACCAGTACTCACACTGAATGTGGATTGGGGAAACTGCAGACAAACCTCATCCCTGCTGGGATGCGAACCTGCAATCTCCAGATCTGGAGTCCTAAGCTCTACTCATATACCACTGTTCTTCCTATGTAGATGCTGCTTTTCAAAATAGCAAGATATTGCTTAAAGAAATGTGTCAAGATAAATAGGATGTAGATATAGAATTTTGTGAATTATATAAATTCCATATTGCAGGTAGAGCCCAGTGATTCTATTGAGAATGTGAAAGCCAAGATTCAGGACAAGGAGGGTAAGTTACACGTCAAGTGTTCATGTAATTTCTTGGACAAAAGCAATAGCATTTTTAGAAACAAGTGTTACAAGTCACCAACACGGTGCAGCATGGTGCAGCACTGCATAAACTTAACCTCACATCAAATCCATCAACAGTATCTGCTATGTGCTCCTTTCTTGCAGTACTTACTTTAAATGGATTTCAATTGTTTCCATGTTGTATCCTGTGTAAGTAAATAATGTGATGAATGTGAATTTGTCATTAAAATTTCTGCAAGAAATCGTTAAATGATTTAGATTTTAGCCAAAATGGGAATGCTGAATCTGCACGTTCAACTGATAGAATTTTCACCGGTTCATGATCAGAAGGAATACTGTGGTCTAACTATTATGAAAGCTGTATTACTGTCTAAACTGCTAATCAACCAATCTGTGCTAGAAAACTTATGAGTGCATCTTAAATGACACACTCTGACCTTATTGTTTTTAATTTACAGGTATCCCTCCAGATCAGCAGAGATTGATCTTTGCTGGTAAGCAGTTGGAAGATGGCCGCACCCTGTCTGATTACAATATCCAGAAGGAGTCCACCCTCCACCTCGTGTTGAGACTGCGTGGTGGTGCCAAGAAGCGCAAGAAGAAGAATTACACCACCCCAAAGAAAAACAAACACAAGAAGAAGAAGGTCAAGCTTGCAGTGCTCAAATACTACAAGGTATTGGATGTTCACATTATTGAGTATTTAACATGTGCTTCTCTTGAAACTCAGAATAAAGAGCACAAATCAAGAACAACTCAATGTGACTTGAACAGCTTCAGGGAATGGCTTAGAGGGAGACTTAAAAGGAAGTCTCCCAAATGTCCAGAATTTCTCCCTTTTCTCAGCCAAGGGAGAAGATTTTCCTATATGTTTCATAAAGAAAGCCAAAATCCTTTCTTCCTAAAATTGGAAAACCCTGTTCTGACAACCTAAGCCAATCCTTGAGCTTAGCAAAGTTGGTGCTAGGCTTTGTAAGTGTTTTTTTTTTGTATTTTTTTTCGTGCGAGAGAAGTGGTTTTTCACAGATGTGCAGTATTTCTGTTGGTTGCAATCAAGGAATGATGACAAATTATAGTAACTGTAACATATAAAATAGTTAAACATGTGAATCTCTTTCTTCTTTAGGTTGATGAGAATGGTAAAATCACACGTCTGAGACGCGAGTGCCCTAATGAAGATTGTGGGGCTGGAGTCTTCATGGCCTCCCACTTTGACAGACAGTACTGCGGCAAATGTTGTCTGACATACGTGTTTAACAAGCCTGATGATAAATAAACATTCTCAATAAATCAGTTTCTCTAAGAGAATACTTCTTGCTTGTTTTGCATTTCATAACCCTCTTTTTGTCAGGTCATGGACTACTTTGGGGTGAATTTAAGTACATACAGGTCTGGCCCCATATTCACAAAACTCTTGACATTGATTTTTAAAGTCACTCTTAATTGAATAACAAAATTATAGATCGACTTGGTAATGTCACTGATATACAAATAAGGAATTAAAATTCTTATATTTTTATATAACATATCTGTATATTATCATTGTCAAAATTGATACAAAATGTCAGAGTTCTGACTAAAAAATCGGTGTCAAAAGATTTGTGTATATTGCGGGGGACAACACTTGTTCAACTACCTGTTCGGGCCTGTTGACTGCCCATTTGAACAGTATTAATGTACAGCTTTGTTGGTCCAACCTAGCCACTTGAAAGTGTATAGGAGTGAGCTTGTCTGTCGGTCAGTCGGATTCTTTGTTTCCAGATGATAACTCGTGAAGTGCTTGACAGATTTTAATAATTTTTGGTACACATCATAAGATACAGGTCAAGTTCAATTTTGGGGTTGGTGGGATCGGTGTCAAGGTCACTGTTACTAAAAATAGAAAAAAATCATTTCCAGATGATAACTCGTAAAGGGTTTGACAGATTTAAATAAGGTTTGGTACACATGTGACAGGTCAAATTTAATTTTCGGGCTGGTGGGGGTCAATGTCAAGGCCACTGTTAGTAAAAATAGAAAAATCGTTTCTGGACGATAACTCATGACGGGCTTGACGGATTTCAATAATTTTGGTACACGTGTAACTTAAAAAGATACAGGTCAAGTTCGATTTTGGGGCTCTTAGGGTCAGTGTCAAGGTGTTAGTAAAAATAGAAAAATGCTCTGGACGATAACTTCTGAAAGGCATTAAATATTTAAAAAAAAACTTGTTACACTTGTGTAACATCACAAGATACAGGTCAGCAGCTGTTGATTCACAAGTACCATAAACCAAAGAAAGTCCTTTCTTGTCAGTTTATATAACGATGTTTACATTTCTTCCACATATGCCGGCAGGTAAAATTAAGTCATTGAGAAATTGAAAACCTTTACCATCGTCTTTAATACAAACAGTTTGATTGCGAGTTTTAAACCCCGAAATAGTAATTTTTCATTTTTTTTAGCTCACCTGAGCCATAGGCTCATGGTGAGCTATTGTGACCCGTCTTTGTCCGTCGTCCGGCGTCCATCAACAATTTCCTTTAAACAACATCTCCTCTGAAACCACTTGATGGATTTTAACCAAATTTGTCCTGAAGCATCCTGGCACTGATGTCTACAAAAGTTGTTCAAATCATGACCACAAGGTCAAGGTCACTGCTGCTAAAGATAGAAATTCGGTCTTTGCTCAATTACTTGAGTTTGCTTAGGGTTATTGACTCCAAACTTGGTGTATGGGTAGCTTATATCAAACAGCAGCTTGGGGTTGCTACCCAGGTGTCTGTGATCAAGGTCAAGATCACTGTTGCTAAAAATAGAAATTCAGTCTTTGCTCAATTACTTGAGTTTGCTTAGGCCTATTGACTCCAAACTTGGTGTATGGGTAGCTTATATCAAAAGGCAGCTTGGGATTGCTACCCAGGTGTCTGTGATCAAGGTCAAGGTCACTATTGCTAAAAATAGAAATTCAGTCTTTGCTCAATTACTTGAGTTTGCTTAGGCCTATTGACTCCAAACTTGGTGTATGGGTAGCTTATATCAAAAGGCAGCTTGGGGTTGCTACCCAGATGTCTGTGATCAAGGTCAAGGTCACTGTTGCTAAAAATAGAAATTCGGTCTTTGCTCAATTACTTGAGTTTGCTTAGGCCTATTGACTCCAAACTTGATGTATGGGTAGCTTATATCAAAAGGCAGCTTGGGGTTGCTACCCAGATGTCTGTGATCAAGGTCAAGGTCACTGTTGCTTAAAATAGAAATTTAGTTTCTGCTTAATAACTTGAGTTTGCTTTGGCATATTGACTCCAAACTTGATGTATGGGTAGCTTATATCAAAAGGCAGCTTGGGGTTGCTACCCAGGTGTCTGTGATTAAGGTCAAGGTCACTAGTATTAAAAATAGAAATGCAGTTTCTACTTAATTACTTGAGATTGCTTTGGCCTATTGACTCCAAACTTGGTATATGGATAGCTTTTATCTAGAGGCAGCTTGGGGTTGCTACCCAGGTGTCTGTGATTAAGGTCAAGGTCACTGTTACCAAAAATAGAAATTCAGTTTCTACTTAATTTCTTGAGATTGCTTTGGCCTATTGACTCCAAACTTGGTATATGGATAGCTTAAATTAAGAGGCAACTTGGGAAAGCTACCTACGTGTCTGTGATCAAGGTCAAGGTCACTGTTGCTAAATATAGAAATTCGGTTTCCACTTAATAACTTGAGTTTGCTTTGGTTCTTTGACTCCACACATGGTGTATGAGTAGCTTATATCAAACGGCAGCTTGGGATTGCTACCCAGGTATCTCTGATCAAGGTTAAGGTCACAGTTGCTAAAAATAGAAATTCAGTTTCCACTTAATAACTTGAGTTTGCTTTGGCATATTGACTCCAAACTTGGTATATGGGTAGCTTATAACAAGAGACAAATTGGGATTGCTACCCACGTGTCTGTGATCAAGGTCACTGTTGCTAAAAAAAAAAATTCAGTTTCTGGTTAATAACTTGAGTTTCATACTCAGGTGAGCGATTCAAGGCCATCATGGCCCTCTTGTTTAATGTACTATCCTAATGAATTTTGGTATAGTCATCCCAGAGCCAAGCTTTTATGCTGTTGAACCTTCACTCCATTGATCCAGTTCATATCTTATGTGTGACTGGGAGTTGATCCAGATTGGCCTCCAGATCACTGCAGTATGATCTGGATCTATACTGTTAAATTTCTTCCATTAGGTTATTTTTAATACGTAACAGGTAAGGATCTACACTGTTAGCTTTTAGTTCATTAGGTTATGGATGTGCAGGCCAATCTGAATCTACACTAGTTACAACTGGTGTCCCTGAAGTGAAGGGTTAAGTCATTTGTGAAATGAGTGTTGAACTGGGAATAGGTTAAATATAAACCTGTGTAATGCACACCGAAGTGAAAAAAACATTAATTTATATTAGTCTAAACAATCTTTATACTACTCAAAGTTTGATGGGGATTGGTTCTAGTGTTATCCTGAATTATTGCCCCTACCAAGTTTCACTATTGTTCTCCTTCAAAGTTTGTTGGCTCATTCCTTTTTAGCTCACCTGAGCACTTGTTCTCATGGTGAGCTTTTGTGATCGCCCTGTGTCCGTCGTGCGTCGTCAATTTTTGCTTTAAACAACATCTCCTCTTAAACCCCTGGGCCAAAGTTGATGAAACTTACCACAGATGTTCCTTGCATGAAGCTCTTCCAAAGTTGTTCAAAGAAATCAATTCCATGCAGAACTCTGGTTGCCATGGCAACCGAAAGGAAAAACTTTAAAAATCTTCTTGTCTGAAACCACAAGGCCTAGAGCTTAGATATTTGGCATTTAGCATCCTCTAGTGGAACTCTACAAAGATTGTTCAAATTATTTCCCTGGGGTCAAAATTGGCCCAGCCCCGGGGGTCACTTCATTTTACATAGACTTATATAGGAAAAACTTGAAAAATCTTCTTGTCTGAAACCACATGGCCTAGAGCTTAGATATTTGGCATTTAGCATCCTCTAGTAGAACTCTACAAAGATTGTTCAAATTATTTCCCTGGGGTCAAAATTGGCCCCGCCCCAGGGGTCACTTCATTATCCCCCGCCGATGAAATCGGGAGGGGGATATTGTTTTGGCGTTGTCCGTCCGTCACGGTGTCACGGCGTCACGTCGTCACGCTGTCCGTCCGAATTTCGTTTCCGCGCTATTTCTCCGCAACCACTGGATGGATTTCAACGAAACTTGGTGGCAACCATCAGTACCAAGAGGAGATGCGCATATCGTCGTCTTGTTCCGGTCAGACCATTTAACACAGAGTTATGGCCCTTTGATAACCTATGCATTATGTATATAGAGCAGTATTCGTTTCCGCGCTATTTCTCTGCAACTACTGTATGGATTTCAATGAAACTTGGTGGGAACCATCAGTACCAAGAGGATATGCGCATATCGTCGTCTTGTTCCGGTCAGACCATTTAACACAGAGTTATGGCCCTTTGATAAACTATGCATTATGTATATAGAGCAGTGTTTGTTTCCGCGCTATTTCTCTGCAACTACTGTATGGATTTCAATGAAACTTGCTGAAAACCATCTTTACCAAGAGGAGATGCGCATATCGTCGTCTTGTTGACATCAGACTATTTAACACAGGGTAATTGCCCTTTGATAACTTATGCATTATGCATATAGTGCAGTATTCATTTCCGTGCCATTTCTCTGCAACTACCAGATGGATTTCAATGAATCTTTCTGAGAACCATCAATACCGAGAGGAGATGCGCATGTTGTTGTCTTGTTCCAGTCAGACTGTTGAACACAGAGTTACGGCCCTTTGATAACTTATGCATTATGCATATAAAGCAGTATTCATTTCCTTGCTATTTCTCTGCAACTACTGAATGTATTTCAATGAAACTTTCTGAAAACCATCAATACCAAGAAGAGATGCGCATGTCATCGTCTTGTTCCAGTCAGACTGTTTAACACAGAGTTATTGCCCTTTGATAACTTATGTTTTATGCATATAGAGTAGTATTCATTTCTGCGCTATTTCTCTGCAACTACTGGATGGATTTCAATAAATCTTTCTGAGAACCATCAATACCAAGAGGAGATGCGCTTATCATCATCTTGTTCTGGTCAGACTGTTAAACACAGAGTTACGGCTCTTTGATAACTTATGCATTATGCATATAGAGCAGTATTCATTTCCCAGCTATTTCTCTGCAACTACTGAATGGAATTCAATGAAACTTTCTTGAAACCATCAATACCAAGAAGAGCTGCACATATCATTGTCTTGTTCCGGTCAGACTGTTTATCACAGAGTTATGGCTCTTTGATAACTTATGCATTATGCATATAGAGCAGTATTTGTTTCCGTGCAACTTTTGGATGGATTTCAATGAAACACTTTCTGGAAACCATCTTTACCAAGAGGAAATGCGCATATCACCCTCTTGTTCCCGTCAGACTATTTAACACAGGGTTATGGCCCTTTGATAACTAATGCATTATGCATATTATAGAGCAGTATTCATTTCCCCTATTTCTCTGCAACTACTGGATGGATTTCAATTAATCTTTCTGAGAACCATAACAGATGTGTATATTGTTATCTTGTTCCAGTTGGACTGTAACACAGAGTTATTGCCCTTTGATAACTTATGTATGATGCATATAGAGAAGTATTTGTTTCCGCTCTATTTCTTTGCAAGTTCTTGATGGATTGAAATGAAACTTTCTGGGAAACATCAATACTGAGATGAGATGCACATTTTGTCATCTTGTTCCGGTCAGACTATTTAACACACAGTTATTGCCCTTTGATAACTAATGTATTATGCATATAGAGCAGAATTTGTTTCCGCACTATTTCTCTGCAACTACTGGGTGGATTTTAATGAAACTTTCTGGGAACCATCAATACAAAAAGGAGACGCGCATATTGTCATCTTGTTTCATTCAGATCCTTTAACACAGTTATGGCCCTTTGATAAATTATGCATTTTGCATGTAGAGCAGTATTTATTTCCTTGCTATTTCTCGGCAGGAATCTATGGAAACCATCAATACCAAGACAAGATGCCCATATTTTTGTCTTGTTCTGGTCTGACCGTTTAACACAGTTATGGCCCTTTGATAAGTTATGCACTATGCATATAGATTAGTATTCGTTTCCATGCCACTTCTATGCAACTTCTGCATGGATTTATATTAAATAAAGCGCTATATTTTTACTACTGCATTCTTCATTTCAACACTTTGAAGACTTTTAGTCTTATTTTTATATTCTGTTTTTTTTTTATATCTGAAGTTTTTTTTCACCTTTTTTGACATCCATGATAAATATCGAAATAAAGCCCTATGTCTTCAGCTGTTATGTTAGTAACAACCAGTATTCGGCGGGGGATATAAATTCAACGAATTTGCTTGTTTTATATAGACTTATATAGGAAAAACTTTAAAAATCTTCTTGTCTGAAACCACAAGGCCTAGAGCTTAGATATTTGGCATTTAGCATACTCTACTGGAACTTTACAAAGATTGTTCAAATTATTTCCCTGGGATCAAAATTGGCCCCGCCCCAGGGGTCACTTCATTTTACATAGACTTATATAGGAAAAACTAAAAAAAAATCTTCTTGTCTCTAACCACAAGGCCTAGAGCTTAGATAATTGGCATTTAGCACCCTCTAGTGGAACTCTACAAAGATTGTTCAAATTATTTCCCTGGGGTCAAAATTGGCCCCGCCCCAGGGGTCACTTCATTTTATATAGACTTATATAGGAAAAACTTGAAAAATCTTCTTGTCTGAAACCACAAGGCCTAGAGCTTAGATATTTGGCATTTAGCACCCTCTAGTGGAACTCTACAAAGATTGTTCAAATTATTTCGCTGGGGTCAAAGTTGGCCCCGCCCCAGGGGTCACTTCATTTTACATAGACTTATATAGGAAATCTTTAAAAAGCTTCTTCTCACAAATCACAATGCGCACAGCTTAGATATTTTATATAGCATTGTCTAATGGATGTCTACTAAATTTGTTCAAATTATGTCCCCTGGGCCAAAATCTGCCACGCCCTAGGGTTCTCTTGGTTTACATATAGTTATATAGGAAAAACATGAAAAATCATTTTTCTCCAAAACTAATAGGACTAGATCTTAGATATTTGGTGCTGAGTATTGTGTAGAGACCCTTTATCAATTTTGTTCAAAAGTTAGCCCTGGGGTCAAAATTATCCCCGCCCCGCGGGCCCTTAATATGTGAAAAAGGCAAACTTTAAAAATCTTTCTACTTGAAACCTCAATGCCTAAAGCTTAGATATTTGGTATATAGCATTGTCTAGTGGATGTCTACCAAGTCTGTTCAAATTATGTCCCCTGGGCCAAAATTGGCCACGCCCCAGGGTTCTCTTAGTTTTCATTGATTTATATTGGAAAACATGAAAAATCATTTTTCTCCGAAACTAACAGGACTAGACCTTAGATATTTGGTGTTGAATATTGTGAAGAGACCCTTTACCAACATTGTTTAAATGTAGGCCCTGGGGTCAAAATTGGCCCCGTCCTGGGGGCCCTTAATATGTAAAAAAGGAATACTTCAAAAATCTTCCTACTGGAAACCTCAAAGCCTTAAGCTTACATATTTGGTATGTAGCATTGTCTAGCGGATGTCTACCAAGTTTGTTCAAATTATGTCCTCTGGGCCGAAATTGGCGACGCCCCAGGGTTCTCTTAGTTTACATTGATTTATATAGGAAAACATGAAAAATCATTTTTCTCCGAAACTAATAGGACTAGACCTTAGATATTTGGTGTTGAGTATTGTGAAGAGACCCTTTACCAACATTGTTTAAATGTTGGCCCTGGGGTCAATATTGGCCCTGCCCCGGGGGCCCTTAATATGTAAAAAAGGCAATTTTTAAAAATCTTCTTACTGGAAACCTCAATGCCTTAAGCTTAGATATTTGGTATGTAGCATTGTCTAGTGGATATCTACCAAGTTTGTTCAAATTATGTCTCCTGGGCCAAAATTGGCCACCCCCAGGGTTCTCTTAGTTTACATTGATTTATATAGGAAAACATAAATAATCATTTTTCTCTGAAACTAATGCAACTAGACCTTAGATATTTCGTGTCGAGTATTGTGAAGAGACCCTTTACCGGCATTATTTAAATGTAGGCCCTGGGGTAAAGCTGAGAGTACTTTTGTACTCAGGTGAGCAATATAGGGCCATGATGGTCCTCTTGTTTAGGCACAGAGCTGATGTTGAATGAACAAATTTTTAGAACAACAGCTGATTTTTTAGCTCACCTGAGCACAAAGTGCTCATGGCGAGCTTTTGTGATCGCCTGATGTCCGTCGTCCGTCCATGCGTCGTCAACTTTTTCTTCAAACGACTTCTTCTCCTGGACTCCTGGCCAATCTTGCTGAAACTTGGCAGGAATGTTACTTGCATGAAGCTTTACCAATATTGTTCAAATGGTTCCAGTCCATTGCCTATCTAGGTCACAGAGGATAAAAATAGATTTTGAACATGAAATTTTTAAAAATCTTCACTGAAACCGTAAGGTCTAGAACTTCGATATTTGGTGTGTAGCATCACCTAGTGGTCCTCTGCCAAGATTGTTCAAATTATAGCCCTGGGGTCAAAATTGGCCCCGCCCGGGTGGGGTCATGTGTTTTCCTTATAAATATATAGCAAAAACTTAAAAAATCTTCTTCTCCAAAACCGCAATGGCTAGAAGTTAGATATTTGGCATGAAACATTGTCTAATGGACCTCTAACAAAGTTGTTCAAATTATGGCCCTGGGGTCAAAATTTGCCCCGCCCCAGAGGTCATGGGTTTTCAAAAACTTAAAAAATCTTCTTCTCTGAAACTGTAAGGCCTAGAACTTTGATATTTGGTGTGTAGCATCACCTAGTGGTCCTCTACTAAGATTGTTAAAATTATAGCCCTGGGTTCAAAATTTGCCCCGCCCCAGAGGTCATGGGTTTTCCTTATATCAATATATTATAAGCAAAAAAAAATCTTCTTCTCCGAAACCGCAATGGTCAGACGTTAGATATTTGGCATGAAACATTGTCTAATGGACCTCTAACAAAGTTGTTCAAATTATGGCCCTGGGGTCAAAATTTGCCCAGCCCCAGAGGTCATGGGTTTTCCATATATCTGTATATAGCAAAAACTTAAAACATCTTCTTTTCCGAAACCGCAATGGCCAGAGGTTAGATATTTGGCATGAAACATTGTCTAATAGACCTCTAACAAAGTTGTTCAAATTATAGCCCTGGGGTCAAAATTTGCCCCGCCCCAGAGGTCATGGGTTTTCCTTATATCAATATATTGTAAAAACTTAAAAAATCTTCTTCTCCGAAACCGCAATGGCCAGACGTTAGATATTTGGCATGAAACATTGTCTAATGGACCTCTAACAAAGTTGTTCAAATTATGGCCCTGGGGTCAAAATTTGCCCCGCCCCAGAGGTCATGGATTTTCCTTATATCAATATATAGCATAAACTTTAAAAATCTTCTTCTCCGAAACCGCAATGGCCCCAGAGGTTAGATATTTGGCATGAAACATTGTCTAATAGACCTCTAACAAAGTTGTTCAAATTATGGCCCTGGGGTCAAAATTTGCCCCGCCCCAGAGGTCATGGGTTTTTCTTATATCAATATATAGCAAAAACTTAAAAAATCTTCTTCTCCAAAACCGCAATGGCTAGAGGTTAGATATTTGGCATGAAACATTGTCTAATGGACCTCTAACAAAGTTGTTCAAATTATGGCCCTTGGGTCAAAATTGGCCCCGCCACAGGGGTCGCCCATTTTACATAGAATTATATAGGAAAAATCTTGTAAATGTCTTCTTCTCTAGAACCATAACACATAGAGCTTAGAATTTTTACATGTAACATCACTTTGTGGACCTTTACCACGTTTATACATATCATGACCCCAGGCTCAAATTGGCCCCACCCAGGGGCTTATCAATTTTTACATAGCGCTAAATAGTAAGAACTGAAGACATGTAGAATATTTGCTAGTGTCAAACTACACCCCTTGTTCTCTGAAACTAATGCGACTAGACCTTAGATATTTTGTGTTGAGTATTGTAAAGAGACCCTTTACCAGCATTATTTAAATCATAAATGTTGGCCCTGGGGTAAAGCTCAAAGTACTTTTGTACTCGGGTGAGTGATACAGGGCCATCATGGCCCTCTTGTTTAACATTTTAACCTATGTATGGAAAAACACACTCTTTTAACCCTTTCCTCCATAGACACACCTTTACTGCATGGGTGAGCAATGTAGATCCAGATCAGCCGGCACATCTTTCAGTCTGATCAGGATCTGCACTATTTG
Source organism: Corbicula japonica (assembly GCA_038501625.1). Classification (NCBI taxonomy): domain Eukaryota; kingdom Metazoa; phylum Mollusca; class Bivalvia; order Venerida; family Cyrenidae; genus Corbicula; species Corbicula japonica. The sequence goes on along the minus strand of JAZAYU010000523.1, from coordinate 102,980 downwards.
CTTTTTGATGTGCTAGGTTATTTCTGACCAGTGAAGATTCTGATCAGATGGCACAGACATGCCGGCTGATCTGGATCTACACTGGTCGCACGTGTATAAATGTATATATATGTAAATATAAATGTAATATATATGGAGGAAAGCGATCCTTATCAAATTTGAGTTATATATACATGTATCATCTGAAATGACGAGACCATTAAAATTCCAAACTAAAAGTTGTAATCTAGGAAACATGCAATAAATTAAGTGGGTCAATTTTAAAACTCTTATTGAGATATTGATCACAAAATGTAAATCAGATATTCATTTGTTTATTCTGCCATATATCATTTTGTGGAATTCTAAAATAATTCTAAAGCTTCACTATTTTCCCAGAAATTTGAAAAATAAACACAGCAATGCCGCTTTTCATTGAGTTGTGTAATACATATATACAATTAAATTAATAATTCCCATACATGACATGTAAGAATATACATAAAAAGATACATGTAACAACTTGGTTGGTTGCTTGTGAGGTTTATCATACACCGTAGTAAATAGATCTTGTAAAAAGTCCAGATCGCCGCAGTCTGATCAAAATCTACACTGTTAGCTTTTATATTTTACACATACCGCACAACTGTTTGAGTAAATATTTTTATCAGTATTTAAATTCTGTTGATAGTTTGAGCATTAAATAGTGGTATGCAAAAGTTTGACCCCATAAACTGATTTCAAAGTACATGATTGTAACCAAGTGTGTTTTGGCAAATGTAAACACAATGTCTGGCACAATGAAAGTGAGGATGCTGATTTCATTTCTTTCTCTGATTAAGCGCCCTCTTCTTCTTCATCCTGTCTGATTACCGTGAAGCCTGAAATATATTTATAAATTAGTCTTGATGTGTTTTTGCATCTTTTTTGTGTTTTAATATCATTTATAAATAACTTTTTAAAAACATATTCAGTTTATAGTGACGTTAAGATTAGCAATCGTTTGTCAAGCAAGCCGGATTAGTTGGTATATTTAACTTGGCCGGTTAAAGAATTTTTTTAAACTCTTTACTCCATATTTACACCTTTAAATGCACGCGCAATCAGTGTAGATCCAGATCTGCCGACACATCCATGCTGTCAGGATCTACACAGGTCACTACTTGATCAGAAACTAGAATTATCACTGAAAGTGATTAAATACCCCCACATGTGTGCTTGATATTTGAACTGGAAATGCTTCGAATCAATGGCATAATGTGCCCCACCTTCAATCCAAAGTGTCATCTTCACAGTAGCCACATAAACAGCAAGTTTCATCACAATATCTCATTCCTTCTAAATTTATTGAGCATAAATGGTTTGAATATGTTAGTAACAGTGACCTTTACTTAACTTTTATCAAACAACTGTGTGCCAAAAAATTGTTTATATATGTGAAGCTTTTCATGAGAAATCATCCAGAAACCATTTTTTCTATTTTTAGTAACAGTGAACAGTGACCTTGACCCCATCAGGCCCAATTACAATACCAAGTTTCGTCTTCACAGACACTACCTATATAGCAATTTTCATCACAATATCTCATTCCGAACTAATATTATTGAGCATATATAGTTTTTTTTCTATTTTTAGTAACAGTGACCTTGACCCCACAGGCCTTACTTTGAATCCCAAAAGTCATCTTCACAAAAACCACCAATACACCAAATTTCATTTAAGAATCTCATTCCATGCTATAGTTACTGAGTAGAAATGAAGTTTTGAAGTTTATATAACAGTGACCTTGACCTTGAACCCACAGGTCCCAAAGTCAAACCTAACCTGTATCTTGTTATGTTACATCTGTGTCCCAAAAAATAATTAAATCTATGAAGTATTTCATGAGTTATCGTCCAGAAGCAATTTTTCTATTTTAAGTAACAGTGACCTTGACATTGACCCCACAGGCCCCAAAGTCGATCTTGACCTGTATCTTCTGATGTTACATCTATTTACCAAAAAAGGATTTAATCTGTGAAGTGTTTCATGAGTTATCATCCGTAAACCATTTTTCTATTTTTAGTAATACTGACCTTGACATTGACCCCACCAGCCCCAAATTCGAACTTGAGCTGTATCTTGTAATGTTACATCTGTGTATCAAAAATTTTTAAAATAGTTGATACCTTTCAGGAGTTATCGTCCGGAAAGCAATTTTCTATTTTTAGTAACAGTGACCTTGACACTGACCCCAACAGCCCCAAATTCGAACTTGACCTGTATCTTATGACGATATACCCATGTACCAAAAATTATTTAATTCTGTCCAACCTTTCATTAGTTATTATCCGGAAACGAATAATCCGACAGACCGACCAACAAGCTCACTCCTATATACCCCTCAAACTTCGTTTGTGGGGGTATAATAACCTAATGAATCTAAAAGCAGATCCTGATCAGACAGCACAAATGTGCCAGCTAATCTAGATTGACAATGATTGCACATGCGATAAAACCTGTTTATATGGAGTCAAGGGTAATAGATAAACCTTTATTCTTAAAGGGAAAAAAATCATTAAATGGAATATTTTGCAATCCATGCACAATACTGCCAAATGGGTTAATATTGTTCGTACAATGACAATCATAGACAATCATACACACCATCAAGACGTTTCAGCTTCGGTAATTTCTTTGTGATGGTCTCTGTGTAGTTTTCTGGCCCTGCCTCAGATAATGCATCAGCTAGGGGATTACCCACAAATCCAAGCTCCACCATACACGTTAAGTCTGCCTGTAATGTTTGTGACAAATCTGAGAAACTGCAATTTATTAACCCTTCCTGTTTTGCTGAGCGCAGCATTTTATTTAACTTTTCAACCATTGCAGACCCATATAATCAGCCGTCTTAATTGTAGTCATGTCAGGGTCAACAATGTTTAACCTTTTCTCCATATAAACGCATTTTTACCCATGTGCAACCAGTGTAGATCCAGATCAGCCGGCACATCCATGCCGTCTGATCAGGATCTGCACTGGTCGCTTTTTGGTCAGAAATAACCTAATAAATCAAATAGCGACCAGTGCAGATCCTGATCAGACAGCTCGGATGTGCCGGCTGATCTGAATCTACTCTGTTCGCCCTCGCAATAGAGGAAGGGATAATTAATTTTTGTAAAACAATCTCCATGAACAATAAATAAGATGCCTAAAAATGATAGAAAAGTGAGTAAATTATTATTTCTTCAGCTGAAAATAAATAAAGGGGTATGACTTGTCTATGGTAACTTCATGAGGCTTTTTATTTCTACCAATTATACAAATTTCGATTTCAGTTAGATTTAGGCTTGCACCCAAAACCTCAAAACGCAGAGTGCAAGGTCTGATAATTCTGTTGATAAGTAGCAGGAAAGTTTAATAGACACAAGACTGTTCATAGTTAATCACACCTTCATGTTACTTAATACTTTAAGCCACACCTTTTGTTACTGTTTCAGTGCTACATATTCCATTCAATTCTTAAGAAGAAATTTTCTGCTCAACACACACAAGAAGAATGAACCCACAGCAACACAAATTTGATTGACAGCTAAACCTTAGTTAGAAGTAGGAACTCAGCATCTTCCGATTGGAGTGGCAGTTCTAACAGTTCTAACAGAAGTCGCATGACAAAAAATCTGATCAGTACCTTGTTAAGTGTTGCAATGCAATTGATGTTGAAAGAGGGCGCAAGATGGGTCAATATCTAAATAAAATAAAAATTTGGAGTAACAAAACTCTATATCTTTCATAGGGATTTAAATCAATCTTAAATTAAACGCTGGAGAAAGTCTGCACAATTTTTTTTCCTTAATGATGAATAAAATCTAGATCACATACCAGTTTCATGAACTCAACCATATCTTTTACATTGTTCTGTCTGATGTACAGTACCTGAAAAAATTAAGAATACACTGTGGACACTTGATCCCTTAAACTTACAACAGCCTTGAATGGTGTTTTTGATGTACTTCTACCATCAACCTAATATTATTGTTCATTCTAACTAAGCACAAAAACACTTAACTGCACTTAACACAACTGAATCAGGTAAAATGGTATATACCTTTACTCCACATAGACGTTTGTTGTGTGTGCAACCAGCATAGATCCAAATCAGCCAGCACATCATTCTGTGCCATCTGATCAGGATCTACACTGTTCTCTTCTTGGTCAGAAATAACTTAATGAATCACACTTAACAGTGTACATCCTGATCAGACTGCTCATTTAACCCTTTCCTCCATAGACACACCTTTATTGTGTGGGCGAACAGTGTTGATGATCTGGATCTACACTGGTCGCACATGCGTAAAAATGTGTATATTTGGAGGAAAGGGTTAAATTTAAAAATTAAAATATAATCATTAAGTCTGACAAAATCCATGTTAAAACATAAACAGTTTTAACAGAGATTCAGACATATATCCTCAATCCCAGAGCATTTAATTCTAAACTAGGAGTTACCCGGTATATTTTAGGAGTACTTTTTCTGTTATTAGGACATTTATTTATAGTACACACATGATGTAGGTTACCTTGAGTTTCTTGAGAACATTAATGCCCTTCAGTTTCTCTATGTTGTTATATGAAATCCATAACTCTTCCAGCGAATCACCAACGGCCTCCTGTAATATTTGAACTCAATACGGAATTCATGTTTATCATTCCAAAAATACATGAACCCTTTAACCTTTTACTCTATTGATATGCCTTTTATCACATGGGCAACCTGTTTAGATCTAGATCAACCAACACATCCGTACCATCTAAGCAGGATCTGCACAGTTTGCTTTTAGATTCACAGGGTTATTTGACTTAAAAATGAACAGTACAGCTCTGATCAGACAGCAACAATGTGAAAGCTCATCTGAATCTACACTCTCACACACACGATAAAATGCATATATAAGTGCCCAAGGTTATAAAACTGAGCATGGAAACCAGTCTCAAATCTCAAGCATCTGATTGGCTGAAATGGCGACTGGTCGCCATTTCAGCCAATCAGATGCTTGAGATTTGAGACTGGTTTCTAATCTCAGCTTTATAACCTTGGGCCATGGAGTAAAGGGTAAAGTGCTTAGAAAAGCATTCGGCCTATTTGCAACCAGTATAGACCAGCCTGCAGATCTGCACAGTCTGATCCGGTCATACATAGATTGCTATTCTGTAAATAAATACATAGACTGTAAAACATCACTATAAGCAATGAAAAGACTGGTTAATTCAATACAAAGAGGGGTCCATTTAATTCAGTTCAGTTGGTTACGTGTTAACAGTGAGAAATACCATGCTCTAGTGTATTGGGTTGGACTCTTAAACCAGAGACTGTGGGTTAGAATCCCATCTGCAATAGTTTGTTTCTTGTTTCCTCAAGCAACACAAAATACGACTGTGGTATTGGTTTTAACCCATGGAACAATGAAACAGTCCATCTGATCAGAAACAGATAGTGTTGTTATGTTATGTTGGAAGAACTTGTAAGTTGTTTCACAAAACATGTAAACTAAATAGATATGATTACCATTGCCCATCTTTACTTTAGTCATGCATTTAAGTTGCATTTACATGTGGGACTCAAATTCCCCAGGTACTCTGCTCAGTATTTGTTAATCCTAATGTAGGGAGGCCGGTATGAATTTGCAGCAAAAAATATCATGATAGTATATTGTAGAATGATATTCTTACCAGCCCAGTGAGGGATTTGATGTTGTTTCTAGCCAGAGACAGCACCTTCAAGTTCTCTGCAAATTTATACAAAACAATACAACATTTAATAACACATGATTTATTCTAGAAATACACAGGGTATATACTTAGCATTGGAAATTCAAGAATCAATGAATTGTGAACTAATTTTTATTTCTGGGTTACATTTTTTTGTTCAGACTGATCTAGTAGATTGAAACCGCTATCAATTGTGCACCTGGAAACTTGTTTTCAAATCAATTAGAAAATTTAAACAGGAATTACTTTATTTTAACCCTTAAATCCATATCTTTTATCACATGGATGAACATATTAGATCCAGATCAGCCAGCACCTCTGTGCCATCTGATTTAGATCTACAATGTTTGTCTCCAGAAATGAGATCTAACGAATCTAAAAGCAAACAGTTGGGATCTAGATCGGATGGCATGGACGTGCCAGCTGATCTGAATCTACTCTGTTTGCTCTTGCCATAATGGCATTTATATGGAGAAACAATTGACGCAACTCATTTAAAAAAAAACAGCAAGTATTTTTAGTTACATGCTTATGTTTTTTTGTAATTTTCTATTGCAAGCAACCCATTCACTCTGTTAAAGATAATACCCCAAATCCAAACACATTATTACAGTGGTTATACAAGTACACAATCACTACATGTATTATTTTTATAAAACTTTAAATAAAACTCAGGGTCTTTCTGGAAAAATATCAAGTGCAAACAAAATAAAATTTACAAAAAATTGTGAAAAAGATGTAAAAAAAAATCTCTATGATATAAACTGACTTTTGTTTAACTTTTATATTGTCCAACCTGGTATACTAGATGCATAGTAGCAGAACAAATCTCCAGACATTCAAAAGGTATGAAAACCAAACTTAAGTCTAAAGAAAGAATTGTTAGATAAAATTTAACCCTTTACTCTGTAGATACACCTTTAATGCATGGGCGAACAGTGTAGATCCAGATCAGCCAGCACATGTGAGCCATCTGATCTGGATCTTCACTGTTCACTTTTAGGTTCATTAGGTTATTTCTGACCAAGATGCAACAAGTGCAGATCCAGATCAGATGGCACTGATATGCTGACTGATCTGGATCTAGTGTTTGCACATGTAAAATGCATTTACATGGAGTAGAGGGTTAATTTTAATCATTATTTTGATACTATTTTAAAATTCAAGCATTGATTTTGTGCTTGACAAGTTTTTAGCAAACACTGCAAGAATTAAAATTTTAATAAAAATTGAAACTTATGAACTGCTTGATTACTTGTTATCAATACTTTAAATAAAATCTGCATAAAAATGCTTCTGGATAACAAACACATTCTATATATCAGTGGGGCTTCAAACAAAGAGGTCATAGTTACAGCATTCTTTGATCACTCAAAGTAAAACTCTGAATAAGAAAATCTGAACAACTTGTACTTGTTCTCTATAGCTCTTACTAGTGTAAAGTTTTAGCTCACAATCAGTAACTTCATTTCACACTGAACTGGATTACAAGGCAGTGTCTAATTACTGGATCAGTGCAAACTTAAGTCAACGCTTGCACAGAAGTTTTTCTTTAATCCTGTTTTAGTTGTTTAATCCATTAATGAAATGTATGACATTTGTAGATGCTACCAGTGACACTTCTACATGCGATGTGGCTGTTATCCCATGGACAAACCGTGTAGATCCCGATCAGCAGGCACATCTGATCAGGATTTACACTAATCACGCATTGGTCAGAAATAAGCTAATGAATCTTAAGTGTAAACAAAGATCCTAATAAGACGACAATGATGTGCTGGCTGATTTGGATCTACACTGTCCATCTTTACATATGAGTTTACAGCCATATTCCATGGAGTTAAGGGTTAAGAACACTGCCCATCAAATATCTTCCATGCCAGGTAAATTCCATGCAATAAACAGTTTAAAAATAAATATAATAGCATTAAATTTTGCATTAATCAATTAAATAAGAGCCCAAGTTGATGTAAAAAATATTGCCTTCCATATTCAATGTAGGCCTTGAAAGGATAAAATGTTACAGCATCTATTACTGCAGGTACAAAAATGTGAACCTCTTCTAATGTATCAACATTAAGAGATTTTCTTTTTATCAGAATCAGTGACAAAGAAACTCAGAAAAAAAGGAAAATAATTCAGTTTTAGTAAATACATTATACAGTCGAGTCGCGATTTTTTTTACGAAATAACGGTATACTACGAATTGGGCGGCCGGTCCCGTCCGAATTCCTTCTTTATTCAATATAAAAAAGATGCGATCTAACGAAAACGCGTTTTAACGAAAAATGCGATATAACGAATAATTATGACAGTCCCTTAAGCGTATTTACAGTGTAATAAACATGCAATTTAACGAATTTCGGTCATACAGGTGATTTTCACACCTTTTCAAGCGATATCCGTGTTTTGTATTGTTGAGCAATTATCGACCCAAGCAGTTGTGACACGATATGCTCTGTAAGCAATTTAGCGGGCGTGTTTGCTTGTAACAAACAGTTTGAGTGATTAAATGTCAAATGTTTAAAATTGTATAAAATCTGAAACACTTGTGTTGCTTGTCATTCTACTTCTGCTATTTAATTCTGCATGATCTAATTCCAACGGAGAATCTTAGTTAATATTTCAGTAAATGATATCGGCATTCTGAATGTGTTTTACGTTATGCATGTAATTGAAAACTCATGTTGTGCTTTTTTATGTAATTTGAAAATGTGCTATTTGTTTAAATGTATTGGTCGATGATTACATGTCATTTCACAATAAAATATTAACTACATGGAACGTTTCTTTTCTTTGCCTTTTTATTTATTGACCTTGACATATAACAACAATAACACATTACGTCATATAACGACATTGACGATTTGCGACGGTATCAACAACCAAACATATCAAAAATGCGATACTACGAAAAATGCGATTTTACGAATAATCGGCTTGGTCCGATGCCTATTCGTTAAATCGCGACTGGACTGTACATGTATTTCACTTTAGAAAATGTAACACTTGAAAAGTTCACGTTTATGTACTTGTACTTGTTTAAAAACTTCAATAAATGTTCTTTGTTAATTTGACTCTTGTTTCACAAAACAACATTGCACACAACTTACTTAACCCATTCAGGTTTGCAATCTTTTCAATAATATTTGTTGACAAAGAAAGGTGCCTGTAAATATGTTCAAACTTAATTTTTGCATTACAGATAGGTTTTTTGTGTTTCATTAAATCATATGATTCAAAATCTATTGTAACGACAACATTCAAATGCTGTATAAGTTGAATAAGCATTCAAGGTTATTAATGAACCAGCTTAACCCTAAAATTTATGCCATGGAATATGGCTGACATCCCATGAGACCATTATAGATCCAAATCAGCCAGCACATCCATGCCACCTGCTCTGGATCTACAATGTTTGCTTTTAGATTACAGATTATTTGATCCAGGAAGCAAAGTAGTGTGGATCCAGATCAGATGTCACAGTTTTGCTGCCTGATCTAGATCTACATTAGTCTTGTACCCTAGATGATACGAAGCATAACCATGGGGTAAAGGTTAATCAGACAAGACACCATTAAGGCTTAACAAATAATTTTACCATTTATAAAGACAAATTCTAACTTTTAGACTAACTTAACAGATTCTTGCAACTGCACTGATAGGTTTTATTAAAAGATTACTCAACTCCTATTAAAATTACATTACCTCCTTTAAACCAAACTAAACTTAAATTAAAAACCTTAACTATCGTAAAGTAAGACCTATTAAAACTGCCAACATTAATGATTTAAGCATTAACCATAGCTTATGTGACATCTATGATGAGTATAGACCATGCAGTCTAATAAGGGTCTATATCAATTATTATTCAGTCAACAAATTTCTGCAAAATATCCTTATTTAGAATAATTGACTAGTCCATATTTAAAGAAAAGCATATTTTTCCCTCAAATTTTGCATTAAACAGATTATCTCAAAACCTAACAACCCAAATAAGGTGGAATGCCAATTTTCAAATCCTTGTCCTCAATAACTTACTCGCAGTGTAGGAGAGTTGACAAAGATGCATCCATCTTTTCTATGGGTGGTATCTGACCAAGCAATGACACCTTCTTGGCGTCACCTGCTTTGCATTTTTCACTTTCCTCCTATAGATAATGAATGTTAAAGCACAAATATTATGTAAATAAATATTTTTCAAGCGGGCTATACACAAAGGCAGTCCAAGCACCAAGATGTAACTTAAATGGCTTTACTCGTATAGGGTCTACTGCATTGTTGTTTTATAGATGCATCTTATAACAACAACTGATAACTTACTCGCACTGAAGGAGAGTGGACAAAGAGGCATCCATCTTTTCTATAGGTGGAATCTGACCATATAACAGAACTTTCTTGGATTCACTTGCTTTGCATTTCTCACTTTCCTCCTGTATTTAAAAACAATACAATTCACTTTAAATTTAAAAGCAAAGAAGAAGCTGCTTTACTTCAGGGCAGGGCAATTGTGCATTAGGATATTGAGAAAAGGACTTTTTTTGAAAACAGAGTTATTTTTTTTGTGTTTTGAGAGTTCTGAATTTGTATCTTGTAATACCAATTGCCCATTTATTAGCCAAAATTGACCAATCTTGGCACTAGAACTCAGTTAAGCTTATATAGCACTACTAAAATAAGGGGCTAGAAAAGGACCCCTAACAGGTGTCTGTGTGCATGTGTCCTTCCGAGACTTTTGTACAAAGAATAACATTGTTTCATTACAGGAATTTACTTCAAACTTCGAATATTGTAACTCCAGCCTGAGTAATGTCATAATTATTACTCTTGTTGATTTTTCTTGTCCAAAGCATAACTTCATTATGACATAACTGTCTGACACCCACTGCTGTACTAGAAATGAGAAAATTTTAAAAACTGTTCACAAAACCACAGGTGCTTGGAAGACGGACCCCGTTTTCTCCAACTGGCCCCCCCCAAAATAGGGTCTACACAGGGTCTATACTACATAAACTCATCTTTTTTTGTTTTGTTTTGATAGATTGGGATCGATATCAGTCTATCCATACCGAATTTATTATCAAATACCAAGTTCTCTGAAAAACTGTGCACAAAACAACATATATCCAGGCATTGCTGAAGATGACAACACTAGATTGCATTCAGGCAATTAAAATCGTGTTTTATAACAACACGTAAACATACAGAAATTGAGTCCCACTTTAAAGCATGTTTTAAATCAAAGGCCTGAGTGTTGAAAGACTGTTGGTGTTGAATATGTAGATATCCTAGAGAACCAAGTCTGAGAAATCTCCAGCAACAGTTAAAGATAATATTCTCATTAATTGATGATTGTTTGAAAATAAAATAACCTTCTTAAAAAATCTTTCCATTTGATATCTGGTTTAAGACTGTTGGCTCATGCCCGTCCAGTCTGGCGCATGCATGCCACAGTCTAAAAACAAATGAAAATACAGAAACTGAGTTTCAATTTTCGTGTTGCAGTGAAAACAAGCAAATTTAAATCATTTCAACTTTCACCACAGTTTTGATCCTATCTGGTTGAGTCATAAAGGACTGACACCGACCCAAAACTGCCACACACCCTTCAAAATGTGATGAGGTCGAACAATATGAAGTACGAATATAGACATGTCCTTTTCACGACTGATTTTATCTACTTACAAACTTTGTCAGCGCCTCTTTGATAGTTGTAGCCTTTGCCTGAAATATAAAGTATTGTTAGCATTACGTAAGTATTGATTTTGAATCAAAAAACTTGGAGAAATTGTAAATAAAAACCGGAAAATTTACCTACCATGTCTGAAACTTGTTGTAGCAACACATTCACTGCAGAACAGAGTGTTATATTTACTGCATATAATGAAAAAAAAGAACTATTTTAGATTCTACTTTTTATCTTTTTCCACTTGATTTTATTATTCACAAATTAAATTATTTCAAGCAAAATTTCTCTTTTTATCTCTAGCAGTACCGCACATTCAAGATGGCAGCCTCCTTGACAAAAACATTTTCATCTCTAAACTTAATCAGATGCAACCTGCGGACATCAGGAGCACTGTTACACAGACAGAAACAACATACAAACACCTATGTAATTTTAACATTTACTGACTCCAAAAAGAAACTGTGCATTTTTTTATTTTGTAATATATCTGTATGTAGATACTTAAGCTAGGTATGTAAACCTTACACATCTTAGTACGCATACACACGGGATTGCATTGCACTAAGCTGCCCGATATTTTACCCTTTGCATGTCCTTCAAATTGACCGAATGGTGTTACGCAACATTTTGCACGTACGTCCTGTGCGGCATGATTTTCAAGTGTTGTTTGTTATTGACATATTAGCTGAATGTTTACACGGTATTAAAACCACTTTGAATTTTGAATCTGACTCGTTTACAATATGCCTCGACTTCGAGAAAACAAGATAATTCAAGCACTCGTACTGCTTGCATCTGGCATCAGCGTGGCTGACATCGAAACACAGTTTAATTGTCACCGAAACACAATAAATAACTTACGTCAACATTTCGTTCAAACTGGCAACGTTGGAGACCGCGCCCGACCAGGCAGGCTGCACGTTACGACGGGACATCAAGACTGCTATATGACGCTGACGCATTATCGCCAGCGGTTCAAAACTGCAACAAGCACGGCATTAGAGAGTGTTATCTCTAGGCAAATGGTATTGAACCGTTTGCGGGCGAATGAAAACTCCATTCGTGCTAGGAGACCGTATGTAGGGCAGATTATCAACCGGAGAAATCGAAACATTTGACGTCTATAGGCCCAACGTCACGCTAGACGTGTGCAGATTTGGCTATAGTTCTGTTTAGCGACGAATCTCGCTTTAATCTCAGCATTGCTGACGGCAGTGTTCCTGTATTCCATCAACAAGGTGAGAGACAGATAGCGTAGTCCAACATTAGGGCAGGTCGATGAGGTCACGAATTATCACTGTACTGTGCAAGAGAGGTGGCCATACTCGATATTAAACAGTTTACAGAACAAAATGAATTGCTGAAAAGTAATAAACATGGCTAAACAATCACAAATCTCAATAGAAACACAATTGTGAATTTTACTTTTGATCCCTAGTTCATTTGAGCTCAAAATTCCCACAATGCAAAGTCATAAACGTTTTTTAAATCATGCTCATCTTGAAGGCAATAAAAAATCCTAAATATTGATACCGAAGTCATCTTTATTTTGTAAACGATTATAATAACAAATATTGTAAAACCCAATTGCACAGTTTCTTTTTGGTGTCAGTATATAAATATATGTTTCTAGTTCAGTCCCAAGACCCCAGACAAAAATCTTGATTTTTAACAGTTCTTTAAAGCAAATAGTTTTACACTGCTATTTCCTCTCCAACATAGTCATCGATGACCTAACAACATTTCACAGAATCATCTGAACATAATAATGATATCTTTTAAAAAAGTTATGTTCATTTACAATAAAAAATACTAATTTATTTGTAGATTTTCATTCATTTTTATCCCAGTGTGGTATAGAACCAAGATTTTAATATTTTACACCTTTTGAAACCACCCTTGTCCATAAATTTACATATTTATTTATATGTAAATAAATTGACAGTCTGTAAATTTACAGACAGTCTGTAAAAACAGCCTTTTCCTAGACCTGTTGATATTTGGGTCAGAAAGTTTAAAATTATTTATTTTTGTATCCTCTACATACATTTCATGTAAAGTTGGCATAATTTTTAGTGGGAAGTGAAAGAATAGCTTAATCAAAGTGATGTCAATCATCAAATGGGATTTTGATATGATCTGATTCAAAACAACATAGGTATTGACTAATTACTTAAATTTTTTTTCTATATTTCAGGTTCAGAATTATCAACCACCTGTAGCATGCATTCATCACAGACAGTTTTCTACCCACCATAGATTGAGAAAGCAAAATGTGTTAGTACAGTATCAAGGGTTCAATGCACAATTGTTATGTCCTTAAAAATAATGAACCCTTTACTCCAAGGTTTCAGTTTGTATCTCATGTGTGACCAGTGTAGATCTAGATAAGCCTGCACATCTGTGTAGTCAGATCTTGGTGTTAATGGCAATCATTCAATCACTGATATAATATGGCCATGCGTGGGGGGTTAGTTATGTTTTGATTCTTCTGGTTATTTGTGATTAAGCAGTGAACAGTGTAGATCCTGATTAGATGCATTTATGCAGTCTGTTCTGGATCAACACTATTTAAATTTAAATTCATTAGGTATTTATGACTAAGCTGTAAATAGTATAAATCCTGATCAGACACAACCTTGCAAATTGAGCTGGATCTACACTGTTTGTCCATGGAATTTAAGCCATATCCCATGGTGTAAAAGGTTGAGAAAAGTCCAAAGTTCAGTACATGCATGTACAAAATATGCAGATATTACAGTGTTGCACTAAATCAAAACTGATTTGTTGAAATCATTTTTACATTTTCATCCATGGGTGTAGTAAACAAATTATTGAACACTAGATAATAATCATTAAACAAAATTTTAAATGAAATGTTCAGATCTGCAGTAATATAACATAGTCCTTAATTCATTCCAGTGCCTGTTTTCACATTGTGAACTGTGATTTTTAGTCAGAATTCTGTATTAATCAAAGTTCTTAAATACAAGGTACTTTGTAAGATAGCATTACTTAAAGTTTTATTACATCAGATCACAGCTATTTTGTGATTAATGTGAAATTTGTGTTTTGACAAACTGCACGACAGTAAAAGTAGTGTACATTAATTGTTGTATTATGTTTAATAAATAATACAACAACTAACCAACAAATTACTTTTATTTTAGAGTGAAGCATGGAGCTGAGCAAGCCATTGTGGTGGTATGACATATTATTCTGTGTTTTTGTAGATTAACATGATAATGTGGGATTTTACTGTACTGTTTTTAAAACCTGTAATTATTCTAAAATGTAAAATGCTACAAGATAAAAAGGCTATTAACCCTTTCCTCCATATAATCACATTTTTACACATGTGCGACCAGTGTAGATCCAGATCAGCCGGCACATACGTGCCGTCTGATCAAGATTTGCACTGGTCGCATTTTGGTCAGAAATAACCTAACAATGAAAAAGCGAACAGTTTAGATCCTGAACAGATTTTCCGGCTGATCTGGATCTAAACTGTTCGCCCATGCAATAAATTTGTATCTATGGATGGAAGGGTTAAGCTTTATCATAGACCTTAAATCATATACCTGTAGTTTTTCCTCTTTTGTGCTTCTAACTCTTTATTCCCTGACAAAACTTAATTATCTCATGTGTTACCAGTGTTGGTCACTATGAGCCTGCTGATCAGGATCTACAATTCTTTATTTCTAACTAAGAAGTAAACTGTGTTAATCTTGACCAGGCTTATCAGCACAAGGTTGGCATTGTTGACACACAATGTATTTTTAAAAATATTCTTTAGTGTTTTGTGGTTTTGTGTGGGTTGTGTGTGCGTGGGGAGGGGGGGGGGTGTATGTAAACATCAAGGGTGACAAGGGGCTTACTTTCTTTGGTAAATATTAACTGTAAATTTACTTATGTAGGTTTCTTGTATGCAGATTATGACCTTGTCATGCAAACATTGGACACTAAAAATTCATAACATTGTGAAATTGGAACCTTGTTATACCTTTCTTATGTCTTTCATTCTGTTTCAGCCAGAGGAAGAGGAATTTGATGTGCTATACAAGAAACTTGTAGTAGAGGTCAAAGGTCATGATCGACAGGTTTTGAGAAGCTATGATGAATTTGTCAAACAGACAGCTGAACATTTAGAAATTAACATATCAGCCTTGTAAGTAAAAGTTATATAGTTATTTGTTTTCTTGACAGGGTATTTGAAAATATATATCCAGTCTGTGTTATATTGCCTGAACCACATGTGAGGGATAATAATTATGACACTTTAATGGCAATATATCATCACATATCCATTAAAAAACAACAAATAATTGTTTTAATATAATGCAAAGCATTTTTAAGGCAAACTATAGTTAGAAAATATTTTTTTTATTTTGCTTACTTTATTTCAAATGGGACATTTCCTCGCTGAGATTTAGTGGAATCATATAAGTTGTCAATCAGTAAAGTACAGATGAACTCCTTGAGCAGACTTATTAACCCTTTCCTCCGTATATACTCAATTTATGCATGTGTGACCAGTGTAGATCCAGATCAGCCGGCACATCTGTGTAGTCTGATCAGGATCTGCACTGGTCGCATTTTGGTAAAAAAAACCATAACTAATCAAAAAGAGAACAGTGCAGATCATGATCAAACGGCACGGATGTTCTGGCTGATCTGGATCTACACTGTTCGCCCACAAAATAAAGGTGTGTCTATGGAGGAAAGGGTTAAATCATGCAGTATATACGTTTAGTTTCAGAATATTCATGTGAGATAATAATGGAAATTAAATTTTTTCTCTGATTTCTGATAGTGCACCTGCATGAGCACAATGAAGATGAAAATTAAATCCATGTGAAATCATCTCGAGTTGAGTAATGATACGTTAAATATTCAACATAGCTTAAAATTAAAGTTCACACAGTCATTTTCATTTACATTTTTAGATTTGCTGTTATAATATTAATTTTGTGATCAACCTTTTTTGCTAATTTAAGGACAAAACCCTTATTCTTACAATGATTTCAGTATGTTTTTTATGTGCTATAAAATTACCAGTGTATTGTCTGTTTACTGTCAGTAAAGGCAGCATTATGAACCCTTTCCTCCATAGATACACCTTTGAGTGTGCGAACAATGTAGATCCAGATCAGCAGTCACGTCCATGCCATCTGGTCAGGGTCTGCACTGTTGGCTTTTATATTTGTTAGGTTATTTTTACCAAAATGCTACCAGTGCAGATCTTGATCATAAAGCAAACAGTGCAGATCGTGAGCAGACAGCAAGGATCCACTGTTTGCCCATGCCATAAAGGGTATATATTGAGGAAAGGGTTAAATATCTCTTGTATTATTTGCAGTACCAAGCCAAAGTTTGATGTGCAGAAACATTCTGTTTTAAAGTCTGTTCACATCTACAAGAAACATTTTACCCAGTTTGAACAGAGAACTCACTACAGTGTTTTTGAGGTAAGCTTTTTTCCTGTCCACTAGCCATTTAACTTTGTGCTCTAAATATATGCAGTTTATACCATCATGTGCGACCAGTGTAGATCCAGATCAGGTGGCAAATCCATGTCATCTGATCAGTATCTGCATTTTGCTATTTGGTTAGAAAACATAATCAATAAATCAAAAAACCCTGCCGCATGGATATGTTAGCTGATCTGGATCTACACAAATTGTCCATGCCTTACATGCTTATACATGTACATGTATATTGAGGAAAGAGTTAACATGCCCAGAGATGGCAAATATCTTGTAACATATCTTTGAAGAATTGGTTATGGTAGTTAGTGTTTTTAGGCATTTGCAGAAAAACTTTTAAACCTTTACTTCGTATACATGTATATAGGTTTAATGACATGTGCGGCCAGTGTACATCCAGATCAGCCTGCATATCCATGTCATCTAAACAGGATCTGTTCTGTTGTTCTTGTTCAGAAATAACCCGATGAATCAAAACATGAACTGTGTAGATCCTGATTAGCTGGCATGAATATGCCAGCTGATCTGGATCTACACAGTTTGCCCATGGGTAATGGCCAAATTTTCAAAAATAAATTGACGTTACAACCAATATGTAATGTACTTGATGCAGCCATAATTATCTAGTAAAACACGGCATTAAGACTGCCCCACTGTTGAGACCACAATTCCAGTTTATGCTTTGCATTTTTTCCAGTTTGTGTTTTTCTCCACCAAATAAAGACCTAGGCTGGACTAATAGACAATACCAATGTTGACACAACTTCTTTCAAGTCCCATAATTAATCTTAATTATTCACTCCATGAATATGCTTTTTATCCCGCAGCATAGCGGCTAGGGGATATAGGAATGGTCTTCGTCTGTCTGTCCGAGCACACCGATAGGCACTTGTTGGGTACCAAGATACCCAATAAGTGCCCAATCAACACACATTTGCATTCATTTCATTGTGTCTTATTGGGTACTTTATTTGCTTGTTGGGTAGTTTTAAACAAAAGAAATACCCAACAAATGTCCATCTGTGGGAACGTCCGTCCGTCCTTCCGTGAGCGCATATTTCGTGTCTGGTCAATAACTTTTCAACCCCTAGAAGGAATTTCATGAAACTTTAGGGAAATGTTCTCCCCATCAAGACGACGTGCAGAACCCATGTTCCAACATGGCCAGCTCAATGTCAAGGTCACTAGGTCAGATTAAAGCAAAAATTTTGTTAATGCAATAGAGGTCACATTTTTTGTCTGATTGTCATCAAATTTGGTATGAAAATTGATATTGATGATCTCTACTCAAGTTATTAAAATCTTGTTCTTGAATTGCCCAGGGACCCGCCCCGGGGATTTAAATTTTTTTTCTTTTAAATTCTGTTTTTAACCTTTGATTTTCTACAGTTATCAACCAGATTTTGACACAAACTTTATACCATCGTAAAATTCAATCTTTCCTGAACAATTCATTCACTGATTGTTCAGTGATAAAATTTGAAACCAAAATTTTAGTAGCAGAGTGAAAATTTCAAGTATCAAAATTCCAAGTATCAAAATTCCAATATTTCTACCTGTCTTCAGCTATATTTAGATTCAATGTTAAGATGTTATTAGGATGCATTATCCAGTTGCTGGTCAATGACCTAATGAACTTTGCTGCTTAGGTAAATTTTGTCATTTTCTATGAATACTGACCAAATAAACTTTCTTACTTTATAGCACTTTGAAAATCATGGTTTTTCTGAATATTTTATTCACTGTTTGTATGTAAAACAACAACAACAACAATTTTGTAGCACATTCTCAAAATGTTAAGACTAAATTTAAAAGAGGTCTCAGCTGTATACAGTATATGTACACAAACTGGCAAGTTAATTGGAGGTCTCTGAACCCCTGGAATGAATATCATGAAACTTAAGTGAAATGTTCAGTTGATGAACATGATGTGCTGAACCCATGTTCCAACCTGGCTGACTCAAGGTCAAGGTTAAGGCCGCCTGTGGTGTTTGAGTATATTTTGTGTCTGGTCCATAACTTTTCAACCCTTAGAAGGAATTTCATGAACATTTAGTCAAACGTTCTCCACATGAAGACGACGTGCAGAACCCATGTTCCAACATGGCCGCCTCAATGTCAGGGTCACCAGTGGTGTTTTTTGAAAAGCCTTCAAGGAATTTCATGAAAGTAGCGTGCTTTGTGTCCAGTTTATAACTTTTTAACCCCTAGAACCAATTTCATGAAACTTTGTAAAATGTTTTTCCCATCAAGACGCAGAACCCATGTTCCAACATGGCTGGCTCAATGTCAAGGTCACCAGTGGTGTTTGAAGATTTGAACCATGCATTCTTGTCCAGTTCATATCTTCTGAACTCCTGGAATGAATCTCATGAAACTTAAGTGAAATGTTCAGTTCATGAACCTGATGTGCAGAAGTGAAATGTTCAGTTCATGAACCTGATGTGCAGAACCCATGTTCCAAACTGGCTAACCAAGGTCAAGGCCGCCTCTGGTGTTTGAGCAGGCCAATACCCGGAAACTTATCTGAACACGACATAGTCTTGCACTTGAATTGGTTTCCACCTGCCTGCCCGTTGCCCAGAGCTATTGTTTAATTTGCTCTTAACCATCCATAACTTTTCCCACATTCACATCTGTGGCGGGGGATATTGCTGTCGTTCCAACTGCCTTGTTATGATTGGTGACCATTTTTACTCTGTAGGCCTTTAGGTTATTTCTGATAACGTAGGGAACATTGTAGATCCAGATCAAATGCCACAGCTATGCTAGCTGATCTTGATCTACATTGTTCACTCGTGATAAAGTTTTATCCAAGGAGTAAAGGAATAATAGCAATTTCACTTTTACTGTATTTCACATTAGGTTTTTCCTTTTCAGTTCAGCAAACTGACAGGGTCCACAGCAGACACTTTTCTAGAATATATACAGAGAAATCTACCAGAAGGTGTGGCTATGAAAGTGACTAGGGTAAATTCATACATAGATATTTTTACTCGTGCCAAAAATTATAAAAAAATATTGCTTTTATAAATTTAAGCAGACTGGTGATTCAGGCATAATGAAATCTTTTTATGCCCAATATGTTTTAAATAAAAATTAAAATTTGGTATGTTATGCACTAAATTGTAATACAAACATGGGTTGCAATGATTGTTTTAATAGAATTCACTGTTTGTGGCTGTTTTTATATTCGATTTGATTCATATTTCAGTAGTTAGGTATCAATAACATCAACATTTCTGGTCATGAAACATTTTTAACATAATACAACAAAATCAATGATGTCATTTGAAACAGTTTAACTGCATAAAGATATTGAGTATTAAGAAAAGCCCCCAGTTTGAGAAAGAGTAACTGGCATTTTGTAGTAAGAAATGCTATGTTTACAGTACAGCAAGACCAATTTTATTCTGTTGCTTTCAGCATAGACTTGAAAAACTACCAGCTCATTTGAAGCCACCAGGAAAAGAAACAACTGCTGCTTCCAATACATCCTGATCTCTGTTAACTATTAAATGTAAATAAAATGTTTTCTTGAAAAATCTGAACTTCTGTTGTTTTTTTATCCAAAATAAATAGAACTGATGACTGTTATTCCAAGTACTTGTACTCAAATGCAAGGTACTGTATATCCTTCTGCCAGTTGATGAAGACACATGTACTTGCAGCCTGTTAGCTGATAACAATGAACCTTTGTTGCATAAATCACATGCCTACAAAATACAGGGCTGCATACATGGTAACAAAACACTTCCAAAGCCTTTCCAGGTCTGGGTTTTTGCACATTTGCCACTTGACCCTTGGCCTACACTATAAAGGATGTTGTGGCCATAGGCAAAACTATTATGCTGCTAAAAAAAGTCCTGGAACAGGATTGTTAAGTCAGCAAATTAGGTAGTTTACATCATGGTTATGTCATTAATTTTAAAAAATATAGAGAATAATGTTTTTAATACTTAACCCTTTCCTCCACATATACACCTTTCTATTCATACGCGACCAGTATAGATCCAGATTAGGCTGCACATCCATGCCATTTGATCAGGATCTGCACTGTTCGGGGACCTAGATTATACAATTGCTCACTTCAGGATGTACAAGTTATTCACATTTTAATTCACATGACACTGGAAATTCAGCTAACACAGATGAACTTATTGATGGAATATTGCTTTGTTTTCCTTTCCAATGAATTACAGAATTTTCTCAGTGAAATAAGAAGTGTATATTTTGTACCAGTCGCCTTGGGTAGAGATTAATTTGGTAGAGCAGTGGCATGGTAAGAGAAATAGGAATCCTGGTCCAGGCTACTTTCCGATCCAAATCTGACACAACTGCTTTGTTTGCACGATGAATACCCTGGGAGCTTATTTGGGTGAAGCATTTGGATGGGGTATTTGATCCCAACTGAGGCAGATCCCTGCAGACATTTGCCAAGTAAATTTGAAATGTCTCGTTTTTAAAAGTGGGTAGGAATGTGGCTGATTTTGTACCGGTGGCCCCAGTAGCTCAATTGGTACTGCCTGCAAGCTAAGGTGGAGGTCCAAGGTTTTAATAGTATTCAAGGTCAAGGCTACTCTCCAGCCATAATCTGCCAGTGTTACTTCACCATTTGCATACAGTGGAATATCATTTTTTCTCATGTTGGTATCCTTACGTACACAATATTCCGAAAGAAAACATTTAGGAAATGGGTTAAAGATTGGGTATATGATTCATGTTTTTGCACCATTTCATCTAATAATTATTAGTCTGTTGACTGAAAATTTGTTTTTACCACTGAAAGATAAAAATATTTTTCACTTGTGAACTCCAGAATATTTTTATTGGTGGTTATGCCATATGTGAAAATAAAAATTCAGGATCTCACTCGGGGGAAATATACATTGTACATGTACTTCTTACACTGGTAAAAACAAATAATTATTTATGGTATTGTCTCTCCTTCAACCACACTTTCTTCACCCAAGCATTATCTTGGACCTGGATGTTTGGATTTTGTTGAAACTTGGCATGAATGTACATGTATATACAAACAGTTGAATAATAAGTCAAATCTACAGATTTATGGCAGAATGACTGACCTTTGTATTTTTTTAAAGAGACATTTCTGTTCAGAGCTGTTACTGCAATGTGTTCATTTTGGCCTTATCTTGGAATTGCGTGGTTGGATTTTGTTGAAACTTGGTCTGAATGTTTATATAGACTTTGGGACAATTGAAAGTCAAATCTACAGATGTATAGCCAAATGATGGACCTTTTTTTATAGAGAAATTTCTGGGCAGAGCTGATATTACCATTTTTAGCTCACCTGTCACATAGTGACAGGGTGAGCTTTTGTGAGGGGGGTTCGTCCGTCGTCCGTCCGTTCACAATTGTTGTCCGCACTCTAGCGGACAGAATTTTGGTCCAATCTTCTTCAAACTTGGTCAGAATGTTTATCTCAATGATATCTAGGTCAAGTTCGAAACTGGGTCATGTGACCCTTAAAACTAGGTCACTAGGTCAAATTAAAGAAAAAGCTTGTCTGCACTCTAGCGGTTGTAATTTTGATCCGTTCTTCTTTAAACTTGGTCAGAATGTTTATCCCAATGATATCTAGGTCAAGTTCGAAACTGGGTCATGTGACTTTGAAATCTAGGTCACTAGGTCAAATTATAGAAAAAGCTTGTCCGCACTCTAGTGGTCGTAATTTTGGTCTGATCTTCTTCAAACTTGGTCAGAATGTTTATCCCAATAATATCTAGGTCAAGTTCAAAACTGGGTCATGTGACCTTGAAATCTAGGTCACTAGGTCAAATTATAGAAAAAGCTTGTCCGCACTCTAGTGGTCGTAATTTTGGTGCAATCTTCTTTAAACTTGGTCAGAATGTTTATCTTAATGATATCTAGGTCAAGTTCTTTACTGGGTCATGTGACCCTTAAAACTAGGTCACTAGGTCAAATTAAAGGAAAAGCTTGTCTGCACTCTAGCGGTCGTAATTTTGGTCCGTTCTTCTTTAAACTTGGTCAGAATGTTAATCCCAATGATATCTAGGTCAAGTTGGAAACTGGGTCATGTGACCTTGAAATCTAGGTCACTAGGTCAAATTATAGAACAAGCTTGTCCGCACTCTAGTGGTCGTAATTTTGGTCCGATCTTCAAACTTGGTCAGAATGTTTATCCCAATGATATCTAGGTCAAGTTCGAAACTGGGTCATGTGACCTTGAAATCTAGGTCACTAGTTCAAATTATAGAAAAAGCTTGTCCGCACTCTAGTGGTCGTAATTTTGGTCAGATCTTCTTCAAACTTGGTCAGAATGTTTATCCTAATAATATCTAGATCATGTTCAAAACTGGGTCATGTAACCTTGAAATTTAGGTCATTAGGTCTAATTGTAGAAAAAGCTTGTCCGCACTCTAGCGGTCTTAATTTTGATGCGATCTTCTTCAAACTTGGTCAGAATGTTTATCTCGATGATATCTTGGTCAAGTTCCAAACTGGGTCATGTGACCTTGAAATCTAGGTCACTAGGTCAAATTATAGAAAAAGTTTGTACGCACTCTAGTGGTCTTAATTTTTGTCCGAACCATTGAACAGATGTTCGCAGGTGAGCGACCCAGGGTCCCTTGGACCCTCTTGTTTTATAGGGATCTGTCTAGAGCCTCATCTTGGTACTGGCTAGTCATATTTCATTGAACTTACTGTTACATGGGTACCCCTTTAGGGGTATAATGTTGATGCACATCTAATGCCGTTACAATATTTCTATGTGTAACAGAGTTTGGGCACTTTTTACTTTGAAAGAACTATTTATATTGGTAAACCAAACCTTGTCCAATTAATAACTAGCAAGTGGTTTAGTCTGGTTTCCTTAAACCCCAAACTGACTATCCAGTCTTCATCAAACTTGCATAAAGTTTCCAGCTGCATCGCACCTAGGTTTAATACCCTATCCAATCCCCCAAAGTACTCTTAATCATATGGCCAGCTTACTGCAATTATATCAATTGAGCAACTGCCCCGTTTATAAGATATCTATGTCCAGCCAGATAGCTGACAATCACTTTGGAGTTATCACTCTTTGAAATTTGACTAACCGTAGAAACCATTCCCTTAGGTAGTTAGTATTTGATTAATCTTCACTAAACGTTGGGTAAGAATGTTTATGGGAACAATATCTTATAACCCTGTCTGAGTTTGAACCAAAGCAGTGGAAACAAGGCAATGCCGTCTGCATATAACTTAGCAAGGTCTGAGTCCTTACTGATAAAATTTAATCTAACAACAGCTTTAAACCAACAACATTAAAATGCCAACTCTTTAAGATAATTTTATTCATAGTTTTTGTCACAGTTAACAAGACATGGTGCTGTTATTTTTTTCCATGCCATCTGTCATCTACTAACAGCAATAAGCCACCCTCCTGATTCCTGAAATTTTACAAAACAAACCTCAAGTTTTAAGGAAATTGCACAAGTTTTATGGCCTACAAACAAATTTCAACAGTATACTAAGCATCACTTCTGCTTTACAGTAGGGGATGTAACTCAAAACATTTTAAAGTTAACTGTAATATCCCCATGTTAAAATTTCTTTTAAGTAATGTAACCCCCCACATGAACCCGAATTCAACATAATTACCATAACCAATTTTCATTTCAAAATTACAAAAACTTTACTTATTAAATGAAATGAATGAGTTAGTAATTTACCATTTTAATAGTGCAGAATGATATAGCTTCTTACTCTGACCTAAATCAAAGTAAAAGGTTGTTGTTTTTACCTGCACATTGTGGTTAACACCTGACCGTTACATTTCAGTGCATTGATTTTCCACGAGCATGTTTGTGCCATTTCAGGTCAGAACCCCAAGTACAATCAGCTGAAATAGATTTTATGATCCACTTTTACACCCCTGCTTTATATGTTGCAACAAGTTATTGGCACATTATTTTTACGATCTATGCATTAATGAAGGCAATAGATTTTCTTTGAAAATTCATGTACATTAGATGTTAGACTCTCAAGTAACAGAAGTTCACCTAATGCAAAAATGTTGTTACTCTTTATAACAGAATAACCCTTTACTCCATAGATACACCTTTATTGCAGGGTTGAACATTATAGATCCAGATAAGTAAGCATGTGTGCCATCTGATCGGGATCAACACTGTTTGCTTTTAGATTCGTTAGTTTATTTCTGACCAAAATGAAACTAGTGTAGATCACTATCAGTCGGCATGGACATGCCCAATAATCAAGACCTAACTGGTTGATTCTTATTAAAGTCCGTATAAATGGAGTACAGGTTAAAGTAGATTTAGTATTTTAATAAAAATTTTAAGTTAAGCGTCACAAAGCCTATCATCTCCATCAATATACTGAAAGTTAAGGGTCATCATAATATATCTTGATCTCTATCAATATAAAGGACGCATACGAGTCATTTCGACGACTATTCCGTCGCGAATGCCTCACGAATCCGTGTCAACTTGGACAAATTTTCAATAATTTACCCCTTACCGAACAGTTTCTTCTTGTAAAATCTTTGTTTTCTCCGTTGATGATAATTCTAGGCATCTAACTGCGATCTTTTGTTTACACTAAATACAGACTTTCTGCCAAAATTTTAACAAAAACACAGCATAGTTACTTTATTGAATCTTCAGCCAGAAGGAATTTTTTCAATACTCTGTGCATTGATTATTGCAAGCTTACTGAACGAGTGTTCAGAAAAACTCTTGGGTTGCCTCGATATACATGGTCAGAAATAAAACGGAAATTTTTTAATCCTGGCAAATATTAGGTTGACCTTTAAATTTTGTCTTAATCACAACACTATTAAATGTAGACAGTATAGTAAGCTAATATTTTAATGACAGTCATAATTTTGTCAAACGTAATCTTGACCTATTTCAGCAAAATCATGATCACGTTCAAATTCAAAGCAAGGTATTGTTAAAGCAAAGACCAGGTTTTGTGACATGTAAGATAAAATAATCCTATGTATTGACTTTTCTCGTTAACAGGCGACACATGAACATCAAAATTTTATGAATGTTCAACCAAACAAACTGCATCATCATTTTTTTGTTAAATGTTAAAAGTTCAGCTGTTGTCCAGAAATCATAATGAGATTCTGACTAGTAGAGTGGCATTTAAAATTCAAGCGAATATTTACCGTGACATATTTATTACATACAACACGATTACAAGATTGATTTCTTTAAAAGAAAAACAAAGGACATAAGCGAAGTAAAAGACTGGCGACATAAAACCAATAGAGTGTTACTTCCGTTAATTAAAAATTATGCAATGACTGTAACACAATTCTAAGCGAATGGATATTTATACAAATGAAAACATGAACCACGAGTTAATGAACTAATTGTCATGACACTGGGTTTAATTCCACGTTCCACGATTAAAACATGATCGTCTCTCGAATATTTTCTTCTTTTATTTTTTTCAACGAATTGTCAAGAAGTTTGCTGATTCAACCGTCAACCGTCTGCGCGTCTCAACTTCTGTGCTCCTCCTTTAATACGGAGCAACGCGGGTCCGAGGTGGTGACAAACGACTCGTGCCTGGCGGCGGTGGCAAATAGCTGTTAGAAAACCAAATTGTCCATTTAACAGTATCGAACATAATGTAAAATGCAATTATATAATGACTTAATATTAAACGATCTTTTCTGTTCATGTCTTTTTTTTTGCAATATTCGACACCTTCCCCACCAATACATTCCCTTATAATGCTTGTCTGCATAAAATCTTAAATCTGTTTTCTACATTTAACTGAAAACTTGCCTACAGGAGACCCAACTGTAAGTTAAATAACTGTGTTTTAAATCTTTCAATAAACTGTGCAACAAATAAGTGTATTTACCCGCAATTCCCCAGTTGGAAATCCCAACCTCTGCTCCCAGAGTTTCTCAGCTGGTCTTAGTTCATATAAATTATTTCCAAGAAAACTAACTTAATTACTCTCTTCTAATATGGTATAAATTTCTATTACGTCTAGCAAAATGTTACTTTTAAAATTTTTTGGAAATTTTCTGTCAACTGATTTAACTTTTGAATATCTGTGAGAAGGTCTTACCCAGCTGCGGATCTTCTGTAGTAATCATCAAGGTATGGGTCACTGAAAGATAAAATACATAATAACTTAAGCTGAAATAATATTAAACTGAGACTAGAGACCAGTCTGAAATCTCATGAATCTGATTTGAGACTCATCTCTGAATTTAGTTTTAGTATGAAATTGATGCAAGTTTTCCTTGTTTACTGGATATACCTGTTCACTTGCTAAACTTCATCTTTTAGCATTTGGGATGATTCATTCGTTAATTTGCAAAAATGATGCACAGTTGTTACTATTAGCATAAACTGTAACCAAAGTTTTGAAGGCTGTCCTGAATCCTTATTCTGATTTTCTATTTACTAAAAATTAACATACTATTCTAAAGCTACAAAACTGCAAACACTCTAAAGCTGAATTTGGTACTGCACCATGAAGTAAACTAATGAATGGGGCTCACTGAGGTATTAAGAAAGTATAATCTCTTAGCAGAAAATAATACTACACACGACTTAAAATGGGAGGTCACAGTACAAGACTTCCAGAAACCCCACTCTATCCTTACAACCACATTTCTCCTTTCATTAAACTTGAAAAATGGTGAGAAATTTGGAAGCACACGGCACTTACACTGGTCTGCTGTCATATGCTGCATATGGATCCCTGGAATTTAACAGACTAATATTTAATTTTTTTTTGTTGAACTAACTTTGAGCTGTTCCATTTAAATAGGGGGTATGACATTTAACCAGGTTTGGGAATTTTCTCCATTTCATAAATTTAGCTTGTATTCAAATAGGCCAGTGAGATATAATATCTTATATTTATGGAAAACTTTGCAGTGTCAGCAAATTTAAATGGAATAGCCCTTAGAAAAGATCTGCTAGGAATAGCTATAAAATAAGAAAACCATGC
This sequence comes from Corbicula japonica, assembly GCA_038501625.1. NCBI lineage: Eukaryota > Metazoa > Mollusca > Bivalvia > Venerida > Cyrenidae > Corbicula > Corbicula japonica. The sequence continues at coordinate 75,095 of JAZAYU010000523.1, read as the reverse complement.
AAAATCTTGCAAAACAAAATAACATACTGGAAAAAAAGAAGCAAACACAACTAAAACACCACAAAATAAAGAAGCAAATAATGTGCTTTCAACACGACAAACAGATATGAAAAAAGAAAAGGGGAATTCCAGAGACCCAAATGATCATAGAACAAACTTTGGTGTTATGAATCCATTATTCTGAATTAAATGATTTCTCCTCCCTAGCTTTAACAACAGCCCCAAGCTTTATAAAACAATTGGATTGGAAAAAACACAGCTATAGAACCAATGCATGACTGCCACAATATCCATACACAATATCTGTTATCAGGCATCTAATGTTTATAAAACTTTTACTCCATAGATATGTCTATTATCACACAGGCGAACAGTGTTAATCAAAATCATACAGCATATTCATGCCTTAGGATAACTGTTCACTTCTTGGGTCGGTAATAACGTTGTGAATCTTAAAGTACAGTAGATCCAGGTCAAGCAGCCTGAACGTGCTGACTACACTGGATCTGCACTGTTCACCCATGTGATTAAAGTCATATGATATCTGTGATGTAAAGTGTTTGAAGTCACTGGATAATAGGGAGACCAGAAACCTGAATTAACTTTTGAAATTTACCATCCTTTTTCTTCGAATGCTTATTGGGCATTAAATTCGTTCGTAACTAACTAACTATAAACCTACCTTCTACCATAGTACTCTGGTGGTGGCCTTGCATAGGGGTCTCGGTCTCTGTAATATGGATCCCTTGGAAGGGGTGGTGGTCTCCTGTCGTATGGGTCTGGATAGGGTCTGAATCTGTCTCCTGGTGGTGGGGGTGGGTACCTGTCCCGATAGTAATCAGCATATGGGTCCCCTCTGCCATAATCCCGTGGTCTGCTCCTGTCAAAAACAAAAATCAAGTTGTCACTTTTTTACAGTTGTATAGATTTGAATTTTTTAATGCATCAGTTGAAGGGAGATTATCATGTAATTTGCATATCTGAAAGATGTAGATCGATGTGTGTTGATGTGTGTTGATAATTGTGCACCCTATCATAGCCTGATCAATTATACATGTCTTCAGTTATGCTTCAAAACTCTACAGCTCAAAACAATCCATTTTAATTTTGGTTCAAAATTTCTTCACAGAATTCCTTCAACCCATTTTATTAGCACACTTTACGTACAACTGAGAAAACAAATTACAGTACTGAATGATCTTAAATATAGGCGATTACTTTTTTGGGAGGATTTCCGCAATTTATATAATAGACAAGGATGAAAAAAAAGTTCACACATTTTAGTGATCTAAAATATTTCAGTTGTAAAAGTCCAACTACAATTTATCTCTTTGAAGTAAAACTTTTAATTCTGTACTACTTTCACAATACATGTATAAAAGTTAACAACTGTATCTGAGCCACATGCATATTGTAAGTGCATATACTTACGGTCCTTTTGGACAATCCTTTGACCTGAAAATTAAACACATACAGAAGTTAACAATATGTCACAACACACTAATACTTCAGTTTAAATAAAATGAAAAATCATAAGCTTGTTCTGTGCAATTATATTCTTGTGGTGAAAAAAATGCATCATTCATCCTTAACAGAAAATGGGGACTTCAATTTATGGACATCTGGGCAGACTGGCTAACCACTTCACAGTTGATCATTATTATACCTATACAGAACTCTGAAATTTTGTTATAACTGATAACAGTCTCATGATGGCTGGGCTGGTTTCTGACAGCAGTTTCATTTACTCAACATATACGTGATTTTTTAACTTTTTTACCACATATTTGACCAGTGTAGATCCAGATCAGCTGGCTAATCCGTGCAACTGGTTACTACTAGCTCAGAAAAGACCTATCGAATCTTAAAACAACTCTGTTCAGTAAAGAAGGCTTACCAGTGCCCCTCCTTTCCACATCTGTAACATTCCTGTTTTCCTCCCATGCCTGGTTTCTGTCGTACTCTGCTGTGTGATAACTAAAACATAGGACAGTATGACTAGAACAACTTGTAATAGAATTTATATATCAGTGTTCAAAAATTATTCTTTCAACTCTTACAATGTTGTCCACTTGTTTTAAAAGGAACCCACTTTTTTCTATACAAAGATGTGATAAGGAACAATTTTTTCACCTTGAAATTTCAACCAGAACAGATGAATATTCTTTTGTAGTTCAGCAAAGAAGCAGACATTTCATATGTTAGCTAAAAGTCCATTTCAGTTAACCCTTTCCTCCATAAATACGCATTTTAACACATGTACAACCAGTGTAGATCCTGATCAGTGGCACATCTGTGCCGTCTGATCAGGATCTGCACTGGTCGCTTTTAGGTCAGAAATAACCTAACAAGTCAAAAAGAGAACAGTGCAGATCCTGATCAGATGGCATGGATGTCTCTGTGTCTATGGAGGAAAGGGTTAATCACATGCTTTAGTTTTGAGACTGGAAGTTTTATAATCTTGCGTCCGGACTTACCTCGACAGATAATACTGAGCCTTCGAATTCTGTGTTGTTTAACTCCTCACAAGCTTGTTTGGCTTCACTTTCTTTTTCATAGTGCTGTAACAATCACAAAATAGATCAGTATGACCTTGATATTGGATGAAGTTTAAAACAAGTAAGTTTTCTCAATAAAAGATTGGGGCCTGAGATATCCAGCAGCAACATACTGACCACATCACCAGCTTACTTAAGAGAATCAGCTGCCATTTTCTTTGGGATCCCAGCAATACTTCATATGTATGATGATATATTTTAATTCCAATTGAAAGTCAATACCATAATCTTCAAATAATAAATATAAAAGCTCCATGTGATATGATTTAATTGTATATATTAGTCATTTTATTAAAGTCTACATTACTTTGCCAAGTTTGGAGCAAATAAACAGTCATTAATATTCATTTTTTTTTCCGAAACAAACTTCACGACTAGTGTTAATTCTGTGGACTAATTAAGTTCTTTTTAAAATGCAAAATTAATGAATTCACTTACGACAAATCCATAGTTTTTTACAATGTCACACTCCACAACTTTGCCATAGTTCTCAAACAATTTCTGTAGTTCAAGTCTGCGACATGTCTCTGGTATATTGCCAACATACAGCTTTGTTGTGACTGCGTATGGTTTCCTCCCTCCGCCACCTCCCCCACGACCGCCTCCTCTTCCACCTCGGAATGACATTATGTTAAAAGCTTTAAATAAAAGAATGATGTTAAACTTAGCTCACAGTTAACCAATTTTCGTTACTCAATATGTCAGCAACTTAAACAAATATGTGTGCTTGTGTATTAAAATCATTTTTAAAACTTTTAAGTAGTATTATTTTTACATTCTCGCTTACTTTTTTATTTTAAAGTCCCAGGGCTTTTCATCAGAAAATTGGGAAGAGGCCCTGGCCTTTCCAATTGGGAAATTTATGCGGGATAATTGTTTATTTTGGGAAAACATAATTGACTGAAAGTTGGGTTCTAGTTCATAAAATTGAATAGTAATAGGTATTTTTACTTAAATCTTTTATTCAAGCACTTCATTTTTCAGACTTCAGTTTTCAAACACCCATCAAAGGAGTTTAACCATTTTTTGGACATCTTACCTAGCATTTTGGCAGACTTCCCGAAAGTTGAAAATATGTGTCAGACATTTGGTGACAGGTCAGATGAGATGTGAAAATCTGTCTGACCGAAACAAATTCTGTCAGACCTAAACATGTTATAAGGCTATTTGCAAGTATAAGGAGTTCAAATTTTTGTCTGACATTCGGTCTGATAACATAAGAAATCTAGTCTGACCGGCTCAAATTTTACCAGACAGGTCCTTCGGTCTGGCAACTTTCGGGATGTCTGTTTTGGGAAGCGTTTCTGCCGCAGTTGGGAAAAAATACTATTTTTTTGGATTGGGAAGACGCCTTTTATAGGTCTCTGTTATATAAGGATGAAAAGCCCTTAGTCCCAGACACACGAAATTACCTTAGTCAGGTTACCTATGCTCGGCCAGTTTGATAACTTATTATCGACAACTATTTTATTTACCGACCGACCCTAGATGTTCAATGTTGTTATGAAGTCACAATGAATTTACAAAATGACGTCATACATGCAAGCGCCTGGATGACTTCATTTAATGGGTAAAATCGGTGCGGTTTTCAACAGGTTCAACACAACTAAATTTCAGTAGATTTGGTCCAATGCTCGGTCAGGGAGTTTACAAGCCAATTAACGGTAAATTTTGCAATTTAAGGTTATAAAATATTAGAATAATAATTAAATATCTTAAATCATGGGAGTTATTGAGAACTTACATCCTCTAAGTGTTTATTTTGTTCTATAGATTTATACATAACTTCCTTGATGCTGATGTTTTCTTATTTCAGCACTGCTGAATGAACAATTATAAAGAAATTGCAAACTATATCCATATAACCAGTTAAACAAGTGAATTTAAACTAGAGGTGCGCGGAATTACCGGTAAACCGGTTACCGTTGTAAAAAGTCCCACGGTACAATACTGCGGTATCATCACATAAAACCGGTATATTTTGTCAGAATAGTCAACACTAGTGTTTCACTTAGAAATATTCTCGGAGTTTCCCAATTAGTGTCCAAAATAAACAGTTAACCTTGATTTTGTTTTTACAGTCTACGCGAAAACTTTTTCCTTTCACAGGACATTTTGTCGACTGTATTTTGTGCCATCGACATAAAATATTTATTTAAATTGCAGTTTTATTATAAATATATATTATAATATGTATTTACTATATCTAGCTTTAAGTAATAGATATTTTAACACATTATTTTCATATATTTTAGATTTCTAAATAATAACAACAGTAACCAAGAACCTTGTGTAATGCCGAAAGATTGTTAAATGTACTGATATTGTACATTTGCTTATGCCCATGCTTGAAAAAATATGTGTTATATAAATTTTTTTTACCTACCACTCTTAAAGCCAAAAACACAACTCTTTTTCAAATGTGCCAAAGTCATCGAGAGATTTTCTTTCATGATAGTGTTGCAATTAACACATTTATCAAATTAATTCATAACCCTTCAATGATGGTAAAAGTTTTATCACTACCACCAAAGCAGGGCTTTCCCCAGGCAATTATGGCGTACCGGCGCCGGGATGTCTTAATTTCTAAACTAACATTTGCGGGACACTTATAATCCGCCGGTATTAGTGTTGTATCCAGGATTTAAAAAGGGCAGGGTGCTGTGAAAAAAGGGCAGGGTGCTGTCAAAAAGGGGCAGGGGCAAATACGTGTTTTTCGCTAACAAAAGGGCACTTTTCTGCATCACAATCTTGTTTAAATTGAAAGTGTATCCTTAGTTCTGTCTGTCACTTTGTGATACTTGATGATATTGTAGGTGAGATTTTGGCCTATTTATGTGATAGTCAAAATTTATAAGTTACTTAAAAAAATAATAAAACCTTAGAATAATTGTGGGAAAAAACGTATCCGAAATTATTGCTGTCCGAAATTGTTTACACTTTCACCGGTTGTAATTTCTAATGAAATCTAGATTGTACATGATGAATATGAAATTTTATCAAGATAACTAGACATCAAGGTATCAAAATCCAACTTACTAGATAATAGAAAAATTGGCAAAAAGTGGTACAATTTCCATTTTGAAAGTGAGCATTTTTTCATATATTTTTTTTAAAGTTCCTGTTTTCTATGGCTTCAACCATTGAAATAAAGTTATTTTTGTGTAAACAAGTTTCCTTTCCGAATATGAATGCTTGTTTGTTAAACACGAGTGATACCGGAAAATTCAAAATAATGGGACAAGCGAATTACTGTATAAAATTACGATGTTTTTCTTCATTTTCGTTTTAAAATTATCAGATAATCTGGTTTTTTTGCTGTTATTCAGAATCCGATTCCGACCCTGGAAATTTAATGACAAGTTTTAAATACAAGTTTTATTTTTGTAAATTCAAATTGGAATTTAACCACTTTAAAGGGCTGTTTTGCAGAATGTATCAATAATTACAAATAACAACAGAAACCAAAGTTCTCAGTTACAACCTGGTGAACTCATGTAACTATAACTCTGAAATCTATTACATCATACTGCAAAGTAAGATGATGCAGTGTTTTTTTTTCACTTTTTGGGGAAGGGGGTCGCAGCCCTTCGGAGGGGGAAATTGCGACACGAACAGAGGAAAGGGGGAATATTTGGAAGATACTTGCAGCCTGTCAAACACAACATAACAAAGTATTAACTGATCTTTAATTCAAAGAAAGTCAGTGGTCTACAGTGCAATGTCTTTTTCTCTCTCTGCAAATTTATCAATTATTCTTGTCACTGTATTGTCTATCGATGGGGTATCCATTAAACATATCCAAAACTCAGATTTATCATCTTCACTATCGAATGGTCTGTAACAGAGTCTGGCAAAGGGGGAATTTTTTATCGGACTTGGGGGAAAAATATATACTATCAGTGTTTTTTTTTCACTTTTGGGAGAAGGGGGTCGCAGCCCTTTGGAGGGGGAAAATTGCGATGCGAACAAAGGAAAGGGGGAATATTTGGAATATACTTGCAGCCTTTCAAACACAACAAAACAAAGTGTTCACTTTGATTTTTTAATTCAAAGGAAGTCGGTGGTCTACAGTGAAAGGTCTCTTTCTCCCTCTGCAATTTTATCAATTATTCTTGTCACTGTATTGTCTATCAGTGGGGTATCCATTAAACATATCCTGACTCAGTACGGTCTGTAACAGACTCCGGCAAAGGGGGAATTTTTTATTGGACGTGGGGGGATAATATATACTAATTTAAGGGGGGAATGGGGCCCTATTTCTCCCAATATTTGGTATAAAAAAATCACTGACTATTTTGAGGGGGGAATGGGGCCCTATTTCTCCAAATTTTTGGCATAAAAAAAACACTGTGATGGTTGGAGATTACCATATTTGATCTAAGTCTCCTTACAGAAAAAAATAATTATTTTCTGGCTGAACGAATATTTAGACGAGAATTTTCATTTTAAAAAAAGATCGTCCGAAAATTTAGGGACATGTACATTTATTGACACGTCCGTAATTGGAAGCCCAGAATACGAAAACACGTGTCAGACGTTTCTTCCTTTGAAATTTCTGCTTACCTTTGTCAAGCAGTTAACTCCATAGTTGCTAAATAAACATCCTATTGTTGTATAATCAACATTGTCAAAAAAATGTGATGGCAGTCACTAATAAGGGTGCAATAAATTAGTTGCAAACTGCTAATTTAGCAAAGTGCCGATAATGCAGATACACACACAACCTGATCAGAGATAAGTTGTCAACAAACAATCAGCTGATTTAGAATTTAAATCATCCCTGTTAGTTGACGGTTTGAAATTATTTTGTACAATAGCTTCAATAGATTTTCGAGCAGTGCGCACCGTTTCAATTTGACGTCGGCGTCTTTGATGTTAAATACACAAGCATCGCTGACATTTTTTATCAAAAGGGTCAATGACCAGGTGTTCAACAAATGTTCATAGCAGTTGTAAACTGGATGTCAATGCACATGTAATAATTCTCGGATATTTTAGGGGCAAGTATTCGCATGATTAAAAATATACGTCGTTCATGTCATTTATAACTCGTAATAAATATCATAAACATCGGACTTAAATACTGTAAATCTAAATGCACGGTCAGAAATATATGTCATTCGTTGCACGGTCAGAAATATATTTTGTTGGTATTAGTCTGTGTTATTAACATTTAATTTAAATGTGACGATGCTCCGAAGTTAGCCCTGCGTATTTCTGGGAGAAATGCGAAGGTTGAAGTTTTAACAATTTTCTCTTTCATTATAAGAATAGTAAGAACGTTGTACAGAAATGCTATTATTAAAATATCGTAAAATAATCACGGATACACACGAATTTGTTATTTCCAGTTTTGCGGAAAACATCGAAGAAAGACGAATGCTCAGTTTATGGATTTCGGCATGATTCGGAAATCATACGTACTGTCTGCATCCTTCCTGCGCAATCGGATGCGCAGTAAAACAATAACCATGCGGGAAGTGTTTTGTCGATACATTTGTCTTTATACTTTCGGTTTTTATTTATGCAAAACAGTTTTATTTTTCGGTGAATTTTTTTTTTGAGAAAGTAGCCGGCGCTCATTTCTTAAGTTTCAGGCGATACCGCCGGCCGCCGGTGCTTCTGGAGAACACTGCTAATTTATTTGTTGATTTTCATTCATTTTTATCCCAGTGTGGTGTAGAACCAAGATTTTAATTTTTGACACTTTTTGAAACAACCATTTTCCATAAATTTACAGATGTTTTTATATATAAATAAACTGACAGTCTGTAAAGTTACAGACTGTCTGTAAAAGCAGCCGTTTCCTAGACCTGATCAAGTTTCATAGGCCACAAATTGGTCAAATGGGCCACAGAAAGTCAAATAGGCCGCACATTTTATTTACCGAGTCAAATAGGCCACAACTCAAAAAGAGCACAAATAGTTTTTATTTCAAAGATACTTATTTCTTATCTGAAGAGATAAATAAAGCACAAGTTAGTACTCGCAGTCGCAGTATCGATTCTTTCTGACCGAAAAAAAAATGAAGAGAATAGGATAAAATTATCGGCGATCTCTAACTGTTCAAAACACCCTTTTGAATTCTACAACATTTTATCTTACTGCTTCGCAACCTATAACCTTGATAAAATGCATTTTAAATAAGAAATGACCCTGAAATATACACATTTACATACCTTTCACTTGCTTTGTCCTTTGTTCACAAAATGGCTGCCTTGCGCGTGGGACGGTGAAAATAATTCCGGCGCAGGTACACGGATATTCTTGTTTGGGTCAAACCGGATCGAAGCTTGCCGTCTTTATTTGCTTTTGGCGTTTTCTTGATATGCACGATCTATGTTACCAGATCCATTGTCAAAATTTTATTCTTTTCATATCCGTCCATTCTTTTATTTGGAGACAATACGCCGATGAACACGGAGTATTATTTATTTTAAAATTGAAGGTTCAAATGACTATAAAACTGTGCTAAAACAATGAAAGACCCATATGACAGGGAGATAGTGAAGGGCTTGATGGAATCGATGACAAGTGTGCAGTTGGAGACAAAAATTGGAGGAAAAAAATTAAACAGTCTCACCGAAATAACAGTTTAACAAAATAGAGAAATATTGAAAGAACTAGTCTATCGGTGAGAAATGATATGACCAATCAACAGCAGAGAGCACTAAACAATAGACTTATAAAAAGAAGAAAATTGGTGGAATTGAAAACTATCTTTGAAGGCAGGAGAAGACTTCTTAAAAGTGAGGAATATCCAGAATTAGCAGCAGTGATAGAGATGTGTTTTGGAGATTCTGATGTAAGAAATGGAGATGGTGTTCTGTATCGCTGCAGTGACAACAATATGCTGATGAAGAAAGCACATGAAATTCTGTTGACATTTGCACCAGAAAGTTTCCAGACCTCAATATCATCCTGCTACAATTACACTGAAAATTACAAGGCAGGTACAAGTCAAGCCAAGCAGCATCATGCAGAACGAAATGCAAATGCTAACATTTCACTGAATGCTCCTCCACGAACTGATGTGGCACAATTTGCGATCAACATACACTGAACAACATGCAATGTCAATCTTATAATGGACGAATCATCTGAAAACCAAGACTCAACGTTTGTAGATTCCAAAGATGCCAAAGCCATTGTATGTGCCAATGTTGCTCCAGTACATGTACAGAAGCCTGGAAAAACATGGAGTAGGACCAGGGCCCAAGATCATAAAAATAAGTTTTGAGATCAGTCTCAAATCTCAAGGATCTGATTGGCTGAAATGGCGACTGGTTATCTTGACCATGACTGGGATCAAAGTCGAACATTTGCAATAACACCTATGACAATCTTAGTGTTAAAAACTGAAACAGACATCAAAATTCGGGGACACTCTTCAGTCGTTCGAGTGAAACGGACAGGCAGAGCAATAAGCATTCTTAATCTCTGATATTTTGAAACAGAATCTGCACTGAGACATTTGAATGAAATTTTTTAATGTTGCATAATCCTGAAATATCTAAACTCTTCAGAAATCCAGCAACTGGTGACTTGAAAAAAACTTTGGTTTTATAACGGACAATAGTCCTGGATCATCCCCAAGCAGTATTGTAGTGAAAATGTGTTTACCTCACCTGTTAAAAGTGCTCAATCTCGATAGTATATGCCAAATGTCCTGTGCTGAGTATCACAGCAAAAGAAATACGGTTGAACGTGTGCATGCTGAAAAAAACAACAACAACAAAGCCCTTGCCATACACGGCCCATTTGTGGTAGATACACAAATTCTCAATATGGCTCTACAGATCATGAAATAGCAATGGAAAGTATGCTGCAGCAGGTGTCCGACTGCTTGCGCACTGTTCAGTTTTATAAAGAACAACTGATTACAATGTGAGGGGCCAACAAAAACTCAAATGCTTTCCATGACGAACATGAACAAAAAAGAGTCTTAGCACTAAATGAAGATCAGAAAGAACTATTTGAAGGGACTTACATATTGGAACAAAATGAAATGACACAGGACGAATTTTATGAAAGCCAGTACATCACAGATTATCTTCCTTACAGTTACGGAAATAGTTTTTCAAACAAGTACACGTTCAAAATCACAAATCCAGTAAAGGACTACATTCACAACAGCAAAATTCAACCGATTCCAGACTAATCGAAATACTTCAAAATAGTGAACTACATTTTTTTAGATTATCAGGCAACTTCAAACTTCTTAAAGTTCTCAGAGAATGAAAGTTTTGAAAATGATTATGGAATGTTCATTCCCAACAGAATACTGGATATGTGCTATAAAATTGTTAAAAGCCCACCAAAGCATATTCTTATCGCAATTGCGCTCTTAGCATGGGTGCCAGTTGAACATCAGAAATCCAGCAACTGGTGAGTTGAAAAAACTTTGGTTTTTTAACGGACAATAGTCCTGGATCATCCCCAAGCAGTATTCTAGTGAAAATGTGTTTACCTCGCCTGTTAAAATGCTCAATCTCGATAGTATATACCAAGTGTCCTGTACTGAGTATCACAGCAAAAGAAATTCGGTTGAACGTGTGCATGCTGAAAAAAACAACAAACAAAGCCCTTGCTATACACGGCCCATTTGTGGTAGATACACAAATTCTCATTAGATCATGAAATAGCAATGGAAAGCATGATGCAGCAGGTGTCCGACTGCTTGCGCACTGTTCAGTTTTATAAAGAACAATTAATTACAATGTGAGGAACCAACAAAAACTCAAATGCTTTCCAATACGAACATGAACTAAAAAGAGTCTTAGCACTAAATGAAGATCAGAAAGAACTATTTGAAGGGACTTACATATTGGAACAAAATGAAATGACACAGGACGAATTTTATGAAAGCCAGTACATCACAGATTATCTTCCTTACAGTTACGGAAATAGTTTTTCAAACAACACGTTCAAAATCACAAATTTAGTAAAGGACTACATTCACAACAGCAAAATTCAACCGATTCCAGACTAATCGAAATACTTCAAAATAGTGAACTACATTTTTTTTAGATTGTCAGGCAACTTCAAACTTCTTAAAGTTTTTCGAGAATGAAAGTTTTGAAAATTATTATGGAATGTTCATTCCCAACAGAATACTGGATATGTGCTATAAAATTGTTAAAAGCCCACCAATGCATATTCTTGTCGCAATTGCGCTCTTAGCATGGGTGCCAGTTGAACATGTTGAAGAATACTTTAAAGGTAAAGGACAACAGTTGAAGACGTTGAAGAATATTTTAAAGGTAAAGAACAAGAGTTGAACATGTTAAAGAATACTTTAAAGGTAAAGAACAACAGTTGAACACGTTGAAGAATACTTTAAAGGTAAAGAACAAGAGTTGAACATGTTGAAGAATACTTTAAAGGTAAAGAACAACAGTTGAACACGTTGAAGAATACTTTCAAGGTAAAGAACAAGAGTTGAACATGTTGAAGAATACTTTCAAGGTAAAGAACAACAGTTGAACACGTTGAAGAATACTTTAAAGGTAAAGAACAAGAGTTGAACATGTTGAAGAATACTTTCAAGGTAAAGAACAAGAGGAGGATAAACATCTACAAAAAAACAACAAAGAGACGCTGAATTGGATGAACCATGAACTCTTAAAAAAAACAACAAAAAAGACTTGAAAAAGAGAGTGTAAAAAGTATTCACTAAGAACAGAAGGGACCAAAGTTGAAATAATTAAAAGAATTGCAGAACACAAAAATATTAATTCTAAGGAAGAGATATTCAGAGAATTTAAACAGTATACCTAACACACTTTTAGACATTGGATCGCTTCATATTGCCATGATTCGGACAATACTTGCATTTCATACACTAAACATTTTTGGATCAAAAGAAGAATTAACTTTGAGACTTTTTATGTTAAAACATAAGCCAGAGCTAGTTTTCAAATCTGAAGTGGATGGACTAGGAGATTTAATAAAGATTTGTCAACATAAGCAGTTCTCATGCAAATGGGTTTTCTTATGTTTTAGTACTTGCTAGGTAATTAGAACATGAATTAGACTAAACTGAGCTTGCAAAAATTAGTACATCCTTAAATAAATATATTTCTTCACTAGAATCTAGGTGGCAATAAGTATTTTCCCCAAAATTCAGTTTTAAAAAAATGTTGCAAGTTTTCGCCATTTGCAATGTTAGTGACCCCTTAAGCGAAAAATATCCAGATTTTTGGTTTGAGAAAACTTTTTTTATGGTCATGGACTTTTGGAATTTCTGCACCAGGCCTCAGGCCTCACAAATTGCTCGAACCACGTCGCCCAAGGTCGGAAAACACGCGAACACATAAAACAACATTTTTTGTCTAAGTGCACACAGCCATCGGTGTAAACTTTTTGCTCAATGCTCTGATATCTCTCAATTCAATATCCGAGCATCTAGTATTATTTTGTGTAAACAACGATTGTCTTCGATGCAATTTTTGGAAACACAAGCATATGGATATTGGTGATATGTATTTTAAAAAGTTCTGCGAGATGTCTCCAAGAAATCAGGTTTTTGAACTTAAATCAGATCTTGTACTGATATGCATATTTCACCTTTTTGTAAGCTTTAATCTCGATAATCTCACACGAGTTGTTTTAAATTAATATACTTAAGGACAATAAAAACGCACGGTCGAGATAATTGCATTTCAACAAGAAAAATATTTTCTTTTAAATATGTTTTCACTGTTTAATAACACCGAATGCATTGCGGTCACACCAAAATTATAAAATTGATTGCATAATAAAAAAAGTTATTGCATAATAAAGACAGTACCCCGAAAATCAGTAGTAACACTTCTCTAATTGTTACAATGAACAACATGAAACAGATTGAACTAACTCAATGTCACATAATATTAATATTATTAAAAAGATTATATACTGTGTATGTGCGTGTATATTCCACGAGATCTCTCTTACCATTTTGTTTAAAGTAAACACAGATCAAATCGTGGGATCTTAGTACTTTGAAATAAAAACAGGTGGTCTAATTGTTAAAGTCTATTTCACAAGATCTCTGTTACTATTTCGTTCCGCGTAAGCCCAGAATACTTTGTGACTGAATAACCGAATTGTGTATTTATTAAGTCTTTAGACCATAATAGTTATAGTAATTAACTAATGTATTTATCACCAAAAAATACAGATTCGCTTAACCCGGGTATTAAGAGGCTTTGGGTTAGTTCTTAGTTGATGCCTTCGAGACAGAAAGAAATTATGCTATTTCGGGAGATCATTAAGATAAATGGGTCATTTATCTTGTCACTAGAGCTAGTGGTATTGTTTCATAAAGATAGCAGTTTGAGGAAAGAGATGGAACATGCAAAAAAGAATAGAATAAGTAGTATTAAGGTTGAAATAAGGGAAACTATACTATTATCCAGTCAAGAATTTACATTATCTATTCACTTTTTCTAGGCGAATCCCCATTATCCAATTCGCTTCAGGTGCCTCAGAAAAAAGATAGATGTTTGTTAAGGAATATACTCATACTACTGGCTCAAGCAGGGTGGCATATTGATTGTCGATGTTTGGGCTTTGATAACAGCAGTGTCGTTTACAAAAAACATGTTTAAATTTATTTTAAATGGGCATAATACGTAGTTTTTTTAGAAATCTGGAATGTTGCGTGATCATTTTCCTTTGTTTTACTTTATCTGAAGGCCGATTCCAAATGTATGGGTATGAGAGGAAGGATTGGACATCGCTTGATTGTTATTTATCGCAAAAGATAATTATTACATCACAATAACATGAAATTCATACAATAACTAACCTCTCCATGGTGTTTCCTCCGACCTGGCGATCTATCATTATTCTCACAATCTATAATAATCCGCGATTCTCATTATCTGGGTACATACCGTGGACCATCTTTTAAAACGAGTCATTCATTAAATAAAACAGATCAATGCTTGGAATTTGAACTGGTTGTTTTAGGAAGACAGGACTTACGATACCGTATCAAAAATGAATAAATTTGCAGTATTTACTGTATATTCTAAGTTTTATTTTGACATTTGACATTTTTTAGTCAATTTTTCGCGTTTAACTCGCCGTAGTTTGTTTATTTCAAGATAAAATGTTGTGAAACTTGCAGAACATAGTCATTATTTATTCACCAGAGTGCTGCGATATGCTTCACATTTAAGAAGGTTTTGAATTTTCGGAGATATAAACGAAATACTTACACCACCTCTTCTCTTAAATTATTTACCGTGAGCAGTATATGTGGGAGTGCCACCTGTACTTGGGAGAGCCAGTACCAGGGTGTGAGTATGTATTTACATGTATTTACATGTTATACTACATTGTATAACAAAACAAGCCTTCTACATGTACATAACACCAGTATAGCGTAATTTCGGCTCGCCCACGGGCGGCCGGATATACGGTAGGAATTCACTATGAAACAGCGAAGAAAACCATGTTAAGCCGTTTGAATGGAAGTTCGTGGTTCTCGCTTTCTCTATTCATTCTTCAATTAATGAGGGGATATCAGTGTGGGAATACCCCTTTTCAATTCTTAAATATAATTGGATTATTAAATAGTAGCCAATCAAAGTCGTTGTTACAAAAGCATCTAGGCAAAACGCGGAGTTTCCATGGCCTGGGTTATCTAGATGCTTAGACTGGTAGACGCTCTGATTTCGGGATATTACGGACCATGGCAATTATGGTCCAGACATGTCCCTAGACTAAAACTCAGTCGTTATCAGTAAATAAACGACTGTTTTAAACCAAACCTATAGACCTTTCATTGGGTAATGTATGACGTTTAAATTTCTGTCTGTATCTATTTAAACATTGCTTTCCTAGGCTTATTCCTCATCGTGAAAACATGATATTTATTGATTGTGAAAAACAAAAAAAAGGTACAGCTTATACTTTATGAAAACAAAGCACATGGAATGTGTAAACTACGCACTGAAGGACAGGATATGGTAAATATTAAGAACTTTTGCAACTCAAATTATCACAAATTTCAGTATAGTAGGTATTTCAAACATAATGTACGGCAGTTAATCAGTGACTAGGTTAAATTGCATCAAACTGCTTTTAACAACCCTGTTGAGGTAACAGGCATCTTATAATATGACAGAATTTTGATATCTATTGTATTTTTTTTTAAATAATTCTAACTGGTGTTAGGTTTTTAATCTCCAGCAGCATGTACTTTACCTGTAAACACGCGGAACACCACCTATACTTAAACCTCAAAGAAAGATACCTTAAACTCACTAAGGATTCTCTGGCATCTATATCCGCCAGACAATAAGAGTTAACTATTGTGACTTTTCTACTGAAATAGAGACATGCAAGGTGAGTCAAACATTTCCTGGGATATTCTTCCCTAGAATGTTTCGACCATAGTTTTAGACTCACACACAGTGGTCTACCCACCGCTGATAAATATTAACAGACGACAGTCAATTAAATTTAAAATATGCCGTCAAAAAATTAAGAAAATTAAAATTTTAAGTAAAATATCTCATGGAAACTTAAATAATAAATGGTTTCTTAGTTTAAAACATATATTATGTCTGTAATTTTTCGGTGTATGTTTGAATTGCTGTTACTGTTTTCTCGGTGTGTATAAAGAAAACTTTGTTAAAGGTCTATTGGTGTAAATGAAGACATCATATGTGGATCTCAGGTTGTATTCCACTGTTTAACAACATCAGTCCGAAAGCATTGTGTACGTTGTGATGATTATCAATCGTTATTGAAAAGTCTCTATGGAACCATAAACGAAGAATTTCTACTGTAATGTGGAAAAGTGATGCCGAGTCTCGTGATATGTCTGGGTCCATAATAAATCTAGAAGGAACCAAAATAGTTAACGAGATTGAACGTTTCTATTATTTATATTAGTATTATTATATTCCTTAGTAAAACTGCTAAATATTAAATTTTTGTATCCGTGTTAACAAGTCTATTTAAACTCGTTTATTTTAAAATATTTCGGCCATTGCCATTCTTCATTTTAATGTCACACAAGTCTACATTCTCTTTCACAAGACATATCAAATTAGATTTTATTGTAAAACATTCAATTTCGGTACTTGTGAACAGTACAGTAGTATTTTGGCCACAAAAAATATTTCATTTTCCATGCAAAAATTTAAATGCGTTAACATAGTCTCGTTCACTTCAATTCAATATGCTAACGAGCCGTCTACTAGCTTTTTCAAAAGCTATCCTCGTTTTAATATTATCACGCGTGTGAAAATTACGCGACACCGGTATAAAGTTTCTATGAGTTTCAGATCGAGTTCTCATGCAAACGGTTTTTCTTTTGTTTTAGTATGTGCTTGATAATTAGAACACGAATTAGACTAAATTGAGCTTGCAAACATTAACTACGTCCTTCGCTTAATACATTTCTTTACTAAAATCTAGGTGGCAATAAGTATTTTCCCCAAAATTCATTTTTGAAATTTTAGCCTGTTTTCGCCATTTGCAATGTTTGCGACGCCCTAATTTAAAACAGTTCACTCCTTCACAAATGCAACTTGTGACTGCACAACATGTATTTTGCTTCCCGTAGTTCACTAGTATAGTGAACGTGTACTTGCTTCATGGTCTATGTGCACTTCAATTGTGTCATCAACGTCAGTCCTATTGTATTTTTCTTTCGTCATAATAAGACAAAATATCCCAAAGACCAGTACACCAATGAAAGTCCAGTTCATCCAGTTTACACCTAAAAGAAAACATTTTTATATATACTTTAGGAAAAACACACAAATACCATTTTAGTAGTATATGGAATCCTCAAAAAGATGGAACAAAAATCGATGGGCCGATAATTCATATCGGTATCATCGATAAGACAACCTGCCAACCTGACTAAACATAATATTTAACATACAGCTTGTAAGATGAAATCTTATAAACGAAGAAAACGTCAAAGAATTGAGTTACTAGTACTTAAATAGTCTTTAATACATGCCGCGCCACACACTGCAATACTCGATTCAACAAAAATGTTTGGTTTTTTTTATTCCAAAGATTTAGTGATTCTTATTACTCTACATTTAGTCACACTACGGGAATACTTTCAACGACGGTACAATGAACGCTAAATGTAAAATAATCATGACAGAATATATAGTAAGGAAGTGGAAGAATACGGACAACTTACCAATGTTCGGAATGAGCTTCACCAAGAGGAAGACGACGGCCGAGGCATTGACCCATATACTTAAGCACATTCCGATGATGCCCTCGTGTAAAGGATAACCTATTTCACATGTCAGTTCATAGCTTAGCGTAACAGCCGCGAGCATCAGCAAACCCAGCAAGGAAACTGAGACCGCTAACAACACTAAAATATAAAACGCTTACATATATAAAAACAAGCCCTGAAAGCGCTGGAAGACTGTCGGCATTGGAAGGAAACCGAGATAAGTAGCTGAAGTGTTAAAAAATCTATATTTTGCTCACTCTCTTATAAACTAACAACTAAACACTGGTTGTATGCATAAAAAGTATCAAAATGCACAGAATAGTTTATAAGCCGAATTCAATTTTCATTTTTA
Organism: Corbicula japonica; assembly: GCA_038501625.1. Classification (NCBI taxonomy): domain Eukaryota; kingdom Metazoa; phylum Mollusca; class Bivalvia; order Venerida; family Cyrenidae; genus Corbicula; species Corbicula japonica. The sequence continues at coordinate 56,971 of JAZAYU010000523.1, read as the reverse complement.
ACGATAATCATAAGCAAGTGCGTCGAGAATTTTAGTCTTGTGATAATAGGCAATAGGTAAAAGACTGGAAACCAGTCTCTTATCTCAGTCATATGTTTACACCTCATCGTAGCATGATTGATTGGGTCTAGTCTCAAGTTTGACCAAAAGCTAACCAATTATCATCAAAGATAGCTTTGTGAGACTGCTCTCCTCAGTTTGATGATATTGGGTAAGTCATTGAAACAGGAGGGAGAAACTGTGTAGGCCTCGACCAGGATTCGAACCTCGGACCTCAGGCCTACCATACCGTCGCTCTCCTAATTAAGCTTCCGAGGTCGCCTGATAAGCACAGTACTACATTCCTCCGTTCTAAATGAGACTATGCATCTCAATCAGCAAATTTCTACACGATGCTTCTAAAAGGGTAAATTGATTAACACTGGCCACCAAATGTAATAATGTGTAGGCCTCGACAAAGATTCGAACCTCGGACCTCGGCTTACCGTTCGTCATTACCAATTGAGCTACCGAGGCCGCCTGAAAAGATACTACCACATTACCATTAGTTCTGTAGATGTAGTCGTTTCTCATACAAGTTATCCAGACGACATCACACAGTGTCAGAATGAACGCCGATACGACAAACAGTTTTAAACGGCGGCGGAACAAATCAGCTATTCTGAAAATCCATTAATATCATTACACTTAGACTAATGATAGTTAAACAGAATTACGTAAATAACATATGACATAAAGAAATTCTAAAACTAAGAAAATACCATTCAACAATCTAATTTTAAAATCATTTGAAATAACAGAAATCAAATCTTGGGAATAATTCGAGTCATAAATCCCGATAAATAATCTGCATTTTGTGCATACCACGACATAATTTTAAATTCAGTTCAAATAAAAAAGAAATAAAAATCACATCTTGGGAATAATCCGAGTCGGAAAACTTACCTCCCAATTAGTGTTCCACCGACGATGCCTGCTGCCGAGGCATAAAATCCGAACCATCCCGACTGAGTCTATAATGTATGATATACATAATTAAACAAGGAGACATAATATCCAACGGCTGCTGGTTCGAACCTACACTGAATCAAAGATTCACAGTTACATCAGACATTTTTCTTCTGTTGTTTCATGTACATTTCTATTAAAAAAAATGGGTATTGGACTGGACCAAATAAAAACAGTCCATGAAACAAATTAAGCGGGTTTAGATTTCTTCATATGAAAACCTGTTGGGGCAATTGCGATGTTGTTGCACCCTAGAACTGGCTTACATCCCCCAGTGGCAATTTGTTTTGACCGTCCTAAGGTGGCAACCCCTCCGGTTCTCTTTTTCCTTAAGTGTTTGTGGTGTCTAATTTGAAATTGATCATTTTATTAACTTGTATTCTCTGTTTCCTCTCTGCTTTGGCTGTGTGGGGAGGCCATATCTTCTGGATGTAGCCATTCCTGATCTGCATATTATTTCACCTTTTTTCTTGTATTCGGTCATAGATTGCACGATTAAAGCACCAATCTAATGAACAATTAATGCAGATAATAAATTTCGTTTAATATAGGTAACAATTAAAGTGAAGGTTGTCACACATAAAGTGAAATACCTGAGATATACCTATATCATGAAAATTAACAGACAGTAAACCCAACCAGTTACCACATACAGCCCAGGGTAGGGCACATGACATCGCTGCCAGTAGGACTATCGGTTGTCTGCAGAAGCAAAGATTTTGTAGTATCAAGAAAATATCATTTAAATCAATAAAAAATTTATTTTAGTAAAAAAAACACAACAAATTAATGTATGATATTCGTTTTTGATCTGATAAATGCCGTGTATTTTTTGTTGTATTTTTATACCTGCAACCGTTACATACATTAACCAATTTATTGTTATGAACAACAAAAACACACAAACAAACAAACAAGGAAAAACTGGCAAAATGTAAAGAGAAATACCTACTTGAAAACAGTGCACAAGCCTTTTCTGAAATCAGTTCGTTCTTCTGTAGCAGATTTACTTGGAGGTTTTGGTGGTTTAGCAGGGAAATATGCCATAACAAGTAGAAACAGTCCCGCTCCAACACCAAACTCTAAAAAATATTCATTTTAGTGAGTTCTATATTGATGCTAACCTTAAATAACACAAGAACGCAATAGGTAAAGTCCCTGATTGAATTTTAATATCTTGAACTATTAATCAAAAACTTGAATAGGCAATCGTCGTCATCTTTCTTAAAACATAGTATTACTATTGTCAGCAAAATAAACAAATCCCTGGAGATGGTCATATGTGACATTACAGCTCAACTGAAGACAGAGACTAGACACAAGGGCCAAAAATTTATGCATCTCAATCATCCGATTGGCTGAAATGGATACAAGTTTATAAAATGGGCTGTGCGTTAAATCATATTTATAATATTACCAATTAAAGTAAGTATCCAGATCTGATGAGAGATTCTGTCCTCCTCTGGAATTAAAAAAAAAAACATTTAAAAGATTGAAATACAATCAACTGACATGCAACTTTATACGATTAATCAATTGTTTTGTAATATAGCAAAACTTGGCAAAGCACATAATGTTTCGTTCAGTTTCTTTTATTTCTGGCATCGTATTCTTGCCATTTTAACTTAGGTACCTGTTCATTTTTTTTCACAATGGCACTCACTTAGTTGGTTTTAAGTTTTTGTTTGTTTTTGCATACATGTTGGAGTAGGTAGATGGGTTAGAGTAGATTTTCTAAGACAACTTGTACAAGGCAAATAGGGTTTAGTAACGGCAAATATGTTTTATCACTAATGGATTTAGTCAAGAACAACCAACCCTTTAAGTTTTTTTCTTTTTTTTTGCTTGTTGAGCCTGGGATGAAGGTTATAAAGCTGAGATTAGAAACCAGTCTCAAATCTCAAGCATCTGATTGGCTGAAATGGCGACTGGTCGCCATTTCAGTCAATCAGATGCTTGAGATTTGAGACTGGTTTCCATGCTCAGTTTTATAACCTTGGGCACTGATTCTATCCAGCTTCTAATCCTCTATTTGGCTGTATGGGAAGGCTGTGTCTTTCAGAATGCGACCTTCCCAAACAAGCGTTTTAACTATTTTTCATTTTTTTGATAATCGGCGTCAAAACCAAAATCTTCTAAGTGTTGAAAAGGGAATATAATTTTAAAAAAATATTGAAAATTTTATGTTCCTTGTAAACCTTCATTATCTGTTATGTTAGTATTCGATCCATTCAGGACACTGGTGGTATTGTCGGTCTGTCTGAAATAAACAAACTTTCAGTATTATTTCATAGAAATAGGGGATAACATTTTAGTTCAAAGCAAAGTAAAATTTGCAATCTCCACACACAGTTGTCCTTCCTTACAGTCTGTTAGCGAGTTAAGGACCGAAAACTCTGTATAGAGATTGTAAAAATGGATGATTGAAATGAATGAATCGTGAACAAAACATTAAAAACCAACAGACGCTCGCATGCTACTACTATTACGTCTTTTTTATTTGCAAATGAGTTAAAATCAAATCGTGAAAATACATTAACTTAATATTGAGCAGAACATTTTCAATGCCAATTTTTGCGTTATTTACTAAAAAATAGTGTATCCACACTGTTAAGGAAATGAATGTGGGTATGTTTTGACCCCAACTTAAACACAACTTGTTAAGCCACTGACCACAACAGCTGTCATTACTGTTGGCTTGCGACAGTCATACGTTGCGGAGGTACAATTATTTATTGTTAAGCTGATGGGTGAGTTGGAATTATTTCACCAATACAGCAAGTACTTGTTTGTTGATATGAGAACCTGTTGAGGCAAGTGTGAGGTTGGTGCACCCTAGAACCTGGCTTAAACCCCCAGTGGCAATTTGTTTTGCCTCTGACCGTTCCAAGGCCGTAACAACAAGGGTTCTCTTTTTCGTTAATTGTTTGTGGCGTCTTATTTGAATTGACAGACGCTTAACAACATGCTGCTTTTTCTTCTTCTCTTTGATGCGTGGGGAGGCTGTGTTTTGTGAGTGTGGCGATTCTTGACATGCACATTTCACTTTTTTTTTCTTAACATGGCGGGACTTGATTGAACAATAAATATTTGATATGATCAATGCTGCTTTTATTTTAGCAAGTATTTAATTGGGTACATACTGTGAAGGTTCGTGAACTATATGTGGACCTGAAACAGAATCGAGAAATCACGTTTAATATTGTTTCACGAGAACATAGGTTTACGTTTGTACCGCAGCAACCAAGAAATGAGCAGAAAAGTTGTTTTGAAATGCTGTCGAAACATCCTTCCTGTAGATAAAAATTTTGGGGTACAGAAAACGCCAAATTATCTTATCTCCTTGTGCAAAAAGGACAGAACTATCGTTGGTGAAAATGAAAAACCAGTCATGCATCTGAAAAAATATCCATACCGAAAATAAAAAAAAAAGATAGACCACAATTCAGAAAATGTATCTAGTTCTTTGAGATGCCGAAATGTATGTTTATTTCTTTTATTGAATTTCTACAGCACCTTTTTGAGAACCAATCTGATTGGCCAAAATGGAACAAAAGAAAAATTACCTAACATGAACGCTACAATACCACCGGCACAATTTGAGATTACACCAATAGCAGTAGCGGTTGCCCGTTCATTGACTGGAAACCAAGTTTCGGACAAGGCCGCTGGAATTACTTGTGTTACACTTCCAGCCAGTCCACAACAGAACTGACCGAATCCGACCAATCTGTAAATATTTCAAATGTTATCAGAATCACGTGGGAAGGGGACAGGACCCCCAGAAACAACATAACTTGCGTTCTTCAAAGTAACTAAATTTATAAAAATATGAAGTTCTCTGCATTAGGACTTAAGCATTAGTTTTTGGGTGTCGTTGCGAAAAAGCAGTTCGCAGCGTGGTTAAATTTATTTTGGCTAAGCGACCCGAGGATACCGTCCGGCGCTGATTCGAATCTCTAACTAAGCCTTTATCAGTTTAAATGTATGTGTTTTTATCTTTTCTCGTCACAGAGATTATCAGTAGAAAAGTCATTAGTGACGACAGTATGGTACTGTCTAAATAATAAATTCTAATTTACATTATTTTGGATTGCTAAAGCTTTTGTTTTAACAGATTAGTGTTATTTTACATACATGGTACCCGGCGTCTGCTGCCTAGTGATGGTCCGCAAGCCGGTCCCCAATGCCAACAAGAAACTGCATACTATCATGGAAAATCGTAACCCTTAATAAGAAAAAAATATGCTTTCTTGTATTTCTGTTTATGATTTTATTCGATTTCTCTTTGTTTGAAATCACTATAAGCTTCTTTTGTTATATATATTTTCATGCAAAATTGTCGAGATGTTGGGTGGGTTGGAGCTAATTTGCCAAACCAACTTGTTCTTGTTTGTTCACATGAGAACCTGTTATCAAATATGAGGTTTAATTCGACATCAACTGTTTGTTTGACAATGCTATTAGCTTCTTATGTTTTATATGTTTGTTCGCTTTTGCATGCAACATTGTCAGTTGTTCGGTGGGTTGGAGCTACTTAACCAAGACAACTTGTACTTGTTTGTTCATACGAGAATGTAAGGTTTATTTCGAGATTACCCTTTTCTTGACATTGCTATTAGCTTCTTATGCTTGATAGGTTCGTGTACGAATACAAGTATATCCACAGCAGATTCTTATATATCGACGACAGTCTTATACTTATAAAATACTGAAACGTGCAGGCCTGTGCCTAGAGTTAAAATACACGGTTAACAGGCATCTAAGTTACCGTGGCCCAACGTCATCACCCTATTCTCGTGACACCCCTTACCTCTCGTGCTGATCATATGACCAGTAAACAAAGCAGGCAGTAGAACCCCAACGTTGCCGCAGTTGATTAGAATAAATATCATAGTAGTGTCCCAGCCGTACACTAACTGAAGAAATAAAGGAAAATTAATGGATGGGGATTATAAAATCACAGATTACAACTAGATACTTATATGTTAAGACTGCGTATTGAGAAAATAATTGTTATCAATCCGGGATACATCAGCTAGGGTAATTTACAGAGACCGACCAAACTGACTTATGTGCACTGTTCATTCGACAAGTAACTTGAAATCTATACCATATCGAGGTAGAGTAAACAAAACTGTTAAATACCGATAATGCACGTAAACAAATGTTTACTATTAACTGTTTAAGTACATGGACAGATACAATAAATATATCTGTGCCTAAGGTTATAAAACTGAGCATGGAAACCAGTCTCAAATCTCAAGCATCAGATTGGCTGAAATGGCGACTGGTCGCCATTTGAGCCAATCAGATGCTTGAGATTTGAGACTGGTTTCTAATCTCAGTTTTATAACCTTAGCACCTAGCTTCAGAAGTAGCAAATCTTGTGACATTGAGAACAGATGAGAGTCATGCGGACTTAACAGACCTTGATTCTGGACGAACGTTCTTTTCGACCCTAATACTTATTTTAGTTCACACAGGTTTAATATTGCAGGTTCGGTTTGAATGAGCCTGTTCATATGTTTGTACTTTAAATATTCAGACGTCAGAAATATATTTTTATTATGTCAAAATATCAGTGTTTGTGTAAACCTGAATACTGTGTTTCGTCTAATGAAATGCAATACGCCTATTATTTCCTCCACTTCAAATCAAAAAATTGTTTTCTGAAGATGACACTTAAATTTTTAAGTCGTAAGTTTAAATATATATATATGAGTATATTTTTTTTCATATCCTTTAGAGAATCAAGAGACAGCAAAGCAATTAATTCAGAAGTGAAAATATAAATATAAAAAGTTATGGCTAAAACCATAATTATAGTTAAATAAAAGTGGCTGTTTGAAAACGAATTGCACAAATAACAGGCGCAAGAATTAGGCAAAAATTTACCTTTGCAGATTCGGCGATCGGTCCCCATGTGCCCCAGGATGCGTTCTGAAGTGTCACGCACAGGCTCAGCACCAGTAGAACATACCATCTCCTTTTGTAAACACCTGTTTCAACCGGTGTCTGTGTTTGTGACGCACTAATAGTCCGAGAAACGTCTGTCCTTGAGTTAAATTCATGATAATTTTCTAAACTGTCACTCTCGTGCTCATTAATTGAATTTGATGTCACACTTCCGGGACGTGAGCTGATAACACTGTGACGTTCAATCACGCTACCAGGACGAGATCCTATAAGACTGTCAGGTTCTGGCAAGCTACCTGGGCGTGGACCATATATTCCGCTATATTTCGCTACACTTCCTGGCCGCGATCCAGTAAAATCGTGACGTTCCATTGAACTGTTCGTTCTAAACCCAACGATACCGCGACATTCCATAGAAATTTTTACTGCCGAGCCAACGGAACCGTGAAGTTTTTCATAGTCAGTTTCTTCACTATCATTGCTGTTGGTAGAGTGTCTACCGCTCTCTAACAAAGGTTGCCTCTCACCCATCTTCGCTGAAATTCGTTAATTTTCTTCTTTTTATATTAGTTTTATTCCAATAGAACACAATGATACACTAATAACTGTTTATGATCATAACTGGGGACAGTATACAACGAAACTAATAAATGAACTGTATATAAGTAATCAAACTCTATTTATATATGATAATATTTTATCTCATTATAAACAAATGCATATGATTGCGTCTACTTAATTACTGATGAATGGTGTTCGTTTCCGCTATATTCTGTCAATTATATGGATAGATAAGTTCTCGCGATGTTCTGCGGCACCCCCTCACCCCTCCCCAAATGTCGTATGTCGTGACGACATTCAAATCAGTTCACAGGTGATTAATTCGAATGTCGTATTTCGAAAAAACAAAAGTAGTTTACGGAATTACTATTAACATACAAAAGTATCGTGCCCAACGACCTTCAAACGACGTAACTGATAACAGCACTGAATGAATGTACGGTGAGACTTTTTACAGCCGCCACACGGACAGCGCATTAGAATTAAATCAGAAAGAATAGCAGAAAATTATCGCATGTAAAGACATTATAACACTAAAACCATTAATTACAGATTGAGAAATCATGTTGTGATGTGCAGGGCGCATCGGGACTTATATTAAGAATATACTGAAACAAACACAATTTACCTGAAGAAGTTTTGGCGATGTCAAGGGTTTGTTGATCATCATCAACTGGTTCCCTGTTTTCAGTTCCGTCGACATCACCAGTGTTTCCTTGCTCAATCTTATCTACTTGTGGTAATTCTGACATCGTGAGATACGTCATGCAGACGCCATATTCAGGCATTATAATCCATTTCCTTTGACAACAAATATATACAATATATTGTGAATGCCTTTATTTCCCTGGAATACGGTGTTTTTCGGTAAAATGATTTTTTTTAATTCTTCGTTTTTCTTTTTTTTCAAAATATGTTTACATAATTTACATACAGTTATATTTTAATGTAATGTATATCGGTGTGGTTACATTAATTTCATAGATCGATATGTCCACAAAATCCAGTCAGCACAAAACTAGTACCCAACGAAAATCAATGATATAGAGGATATTTGTTTTTACCAGCGTAAGATAGAAAAATATTTCACAGAGTGAGCTCCGGAATTCGTATTATCACGAGTGGCGAAACCACGAGTGAAAATACATAATTCCGGAGTTCACGAGTGAAATATATTTCTATCTTTCACTGGTAAAAAAAAATTCTTTTTATTTTATACTTTTAGTGCACAATAATATAACTATGATAAAAATGTCTTATGCATTATTAAATTTCTTGTATGAATTTTTTTTTTGTAAATCAAAGTTTGTTTCAAACACAACTTTTCTTGCAATGGTTTTATTTTATACATGATTCGAAAGAAATTCTGAAGACGAACGTCCATTTTTAAAAACAATTTAATAAATTATATTGGCCTTTCAGAACTAGTTTAAACAGTTTTTTGGAAAGAGTTTTGCAAAATTAATAGAAAAATTGATGAAATACCCAGCTGCACCTAATACCAGCTACAACTAAAGTACATTGTATAAATTCGAGTTCTAAGTTACGGGATAAAAATGAAATAAATTTTTCTATACCTACATTTTATTGCAGTCTTTGCTATTATTGTTTAGACCTATCCGATTTCGATAGTTTGAATATAATAAAAAGAATCGAAAATCGTACCAGGAATTGCCTGACGTGAACTGTACCCATTCGAGCCTTATGCACCATAAGCTGCGGGTCACTGGTGAGTTGGTATTTTATCTAGACTGAAGCTATTCAGTTGGGTACCGTACTACGGTAGGATATCCACTCAGATATGTACCTGCACAAAAATGTTAAAAGAAAAAATTAAATATGCATAGCAGAAATGACCACATCCAGAAGACACAGAAAAGTATCACTACGATTCAGAAAAAGGAAGCAAATCCCATGGCCTATCATCTGATGTATTGTTTAACCACAATAATTATACAGTCGTTCGGTCGAGTTTGATGCCTCCTCTACGTGAGCGATTTTGGCTTCCTGGGTCGAATAATCCGGATACCCATACAAGTAACAGCTATATATCGTGATACTGGCGTGCTTTCTGTCGATGTTGACACGTGGAATGGTAACAGTATTTACAATCAATGCACGAGACTTATTTAGAAATTTGATAAAATGTAATAATATTATTTATATTAAACTTAACAATTAAATCAAATAGTGTATTTTAATAAGCAATACAGGTACAATGTACAGTAAAGCGCGAACTTGTATTTATTGATTTACCGATTGTTTGTCCTATATACGTTAATTAAAGGAATGCATAACATACTTACGAGATATTGTCGAATTTTAATTCCTGTTTCGTTATTTGTCAAATATAGTTAGAAGCAGAGTTTATTCACAAGATAATATGAATAGAAAATGAGAATGTAAATATGTTTGGATGTAAAGACGTTAGACGAGCTTAAACCAATGTGACAGCTGCACGGTATATTTGTTGTTGCTTTTTTCTATCCTGGAGTGTAGCTGAAACACGTGTTAGATGTTTCAAGGTTATCAAGCTGACAGATGTAAACCAGTGAAAATCATCATTTAAATAATATCGAAATAAAATAAATGACCCAATGAGGAACTGAATCTTAACAACATTTATTCTAGTGGGATGAATTATCGAGCATTTCTCGCATCTCAGTGACCTTTTTTTACCACTAGTAGTAGGCTAAAAACACTAATAAATTTCTAGTATTAGTAGGCTAATAAACTTGGATCGGGTGCTCAGTGAGCACATAATTTCGTACTAAACAAAACACCAGTAAGCCTTGCTTAATGCTTATCTCAAAACATCTCGGAACATGTTTTATTTTGACATTTTGATTTATTATTGCATATCATAGATTAATGATTAAATGATAAATACGTTATATCTGTCTTACAAGTATAAGTATGTAAATGTAAATAAAACATAGTTAAACACTGAAAGATAGTTCAATGTTTATTTAACTCAACATCGCGGAATTTGAATTGCTAAATTTGGACTGAATCCATGTATTTTGACATAAAATCTGACTGAAGACTTAATTCATTACTTGCAAATAGTTACTTAATTAAAAATATTTTTATTTAATTTTACAGACAAGAACTTATGCTAACACTCGCATAACAAAATGGAACAGTTTTACAGCTATCTACGGAGAAAATATTTTGTTGATTATGAAAACGAAGAAATAAAGGATATTGGTAAAGCTATGGATACCTGCATGCGAAAAATTGTAGAGGTTTTCAATAAAGTGAGCCCAGTTTTACAGATTGACCGCCTGGAGCCCTGCGGAAGTATGCAGGAGCACACGACCGTTTGGGGAGAAGAAAATTTAGGTTTCGAAAGGTTTGGGTGTGAATCTAGCAATAAAACCATGGAGTTTGACTGCCTAGCTGTATTAAAACCAGTGACAGAAGACATGAAGATCGAACATTCTTGCGCGGGATATCGAAAACTATCATCCGAAAAGTTATCACGTTTGTTACAGGATAAGGAAAGAATAGAACAGAGCGAAAGATTTCAACAAGAAATGACTGAGCGCCAAGATCTTGCAACAAACACCATTCGGGAATTGCTACTTTCAGAATCTGATTCAAATGCACCGGTGATAGATATGCGCCTTAAAACGCAGTCTTTCGATGATCACGTGACCCGCATAATTCAAGAAAATATTGAATCCGGACAGGACGTATCCAACCTGCAAGAACTGTTGAAATTTCACAAGTTTGTTAAAGGAGCAAGCAAAACGGTGTCTGTAGAATTTTCAGTTATTGTGGAAGCTATTCTTGAAGGTCTATGGGACGCGGATGGGATACCAAATACTCAAAATAATCCGTTCCAAGTAGAAGTTTCGTCCGGTTTTCTTCAATACCAGAGTTGTTATGTTGGTTGTCAACTCTCGTTTACGTGGAAAAGTAAAACGAGATTACTTGATGCGGAAGAAATAAGAGTATACGCAGATTTTGTTCCCGCGTTTCAAGTTCAGCCGCAAGATCCGGAACTTTCCAAGTCAGAATCGACCTGTCCCAATTTCTTGGTTGCTAAGAGATGTCATAACGCGGGATGTGAAAGCGGATGTTGGAGATTGTCTCATTGTTTGGACGAGATTAAAACAATACAACAAACTTCACAGGCCCATCGGGACGTCTACAAGATACTCAAACTGTTTAATTACAATATCCTGAAAAACAGGGTGGACAACTCTCTCAAGTCTTATCACTTAAAAACTGCTCTTTTGAATCACATCTTAAGCTGTAAAAGAATAAAGGAGAACGTAACAGAGTGCTTATGCGAAGTTTTAGAAATAATCAACGGTTTTGTCGCCGCTAGAAGAGTACCGCATTGGAAGGATCCTTATTATTTCTTGGAGTTGAAATTAGATTCGTGTCACCGTTTCACGCCTATGCTGTTGTTGTATATTTTCGGAGACGCGGTAACCAGCTGTCCGCTTAGGCTCCGTTTGACCATCGGTCTTGAAGCTGGGATCTCGCCACGCGAACGGTTATTTTCTGATGCTGATTATTTACTTTCTGACATAGTTTGTCGAATTATAGAAGGAGCAGACGACATTGACTATTGTGAGCGGCTTGAAACGGAAATAGAAAATACATTAATGCAAGCGGCTGACTTGATACCTTTAATGTCGCAATTTCGTATTCAGTATTTTATTACAAGCGAGGCTATTTTGTACAACAGACGTGGCCGGGAGATAACACAAGAGGCAGAACTGAGTCTAAGGAAACCACGACTGACACCACAGCAGCAACTGGAAGAGCTTTGCAAAAAAATCTTCCTCTAGTTTAATCTTCTTAGCTGATAATAATGACCAACTGGTCAACATGTTCGAGAATCAGATTGGTAAATGCAGTTTGTCAGTCAGTTTTAGCCTGATACTACAAGGTGGTTGAACTGTGTCTTGCTCAGTTCTGAAGGAACGGTTTCAACAACATTTTTGCTATTTTGCTATTCAAACGGAAGATACCCAGATAATGTTACTTTCAACATGAACACTGAACAGCATACAGTAATGTTCCTGGAATTCTGGGTGGCAGAACAGATTATGTGACACTCATTTTTAATTTTTCTGGTAATAAACCGGTAATAAACTTTCAAGAAAAACATACTGGTGATCAAATTCTTCAAGATATTTGCACTCACTGGCATCATTAATGTAATGGGATTTCCTGTGTTATTTGATCAAGTTTTCATTCTGCATGATTTTGGCTCAGAATAGACCTATACCTAAAGAAGATTATTGTGTAAAGGAGCACTTACAAAGACATGTTCCAGAACAATAACTTACAGATAAGGATTGATTTTTTCATCCATTTAAATTTTATCTTTTTAAAACTGCATCACAATTAACTTATTTTATGTAGTATATTTAAGCAGTTTTAGATTTAGGTTACATTAAGAGGGTTGCAAATAAAACGATCCCCTGTTGCGTAAATTATCAGAAAAGGAAAGATAAAACGAAATAAAAGGGTGCATATCTTAACTTTAATCAAATGAAGAAAACTGCGTTTAAATAAAGTGGGTAGAATCTACGGACGATTGAATTATTATTTAAAAAATGCATCTCGAAGTTACCCATGTTTATGTAAACATTCATAATGATGACGTCATAATTTGTCAATTTAAGGAACGGTATCAAAATAGCATTTTAGTGCAATTCAGATTGTTGTGTTCCTGATTTGTTGTAGAGTTGTTTTTTTTTGCTGTTTTGGACAAGGTAAAGACTACAGATTACAGCATTTTATTAAATATTTTACCTCAACGGTTAAAAGCAGTCGATCGGCGACATTACATGTTGAATTCCGACGTAGCTTTGACGAATCTCAATCTAGATTTGTCGATCCTTTACTCGCTGTAAGAGACTGCAAAGAACGACAACTCTGTGCGGAGACTGAGCTAGACTTGTACCACAATCGTCTTGGTAGACGAACTCTTTCGCGTGACAAGTCGCTCGGGGACCAGTTGAAGACTGAGCCTGACCTATCCATGGTGCGTGGTAAAAATTCTCAGTAAACCGGAAGTTTATCGGCGAATAGTTGGCAAAATCAAGCTTGTAGCCAATTATATTCCATAACTTCAAACGCTCTTGAAAGACAGATAGGCCCACAAAGATACAAAGTAATTTTTGACTGAATTTTATTTTTATTTTAAATATGTAGATCTACGTAGACTACCAGTAATGAGCACAGTTTTTTCCTTATTAATGTATACAAAACAAACTTCCGTTTGAGAAACCGAATCAAAGGCCGCGAGTTGTCTTTAATATAGATAGTCTAAAATATTCTTAAACTCATATTATGGCAAGTGGTTTGCACAATTAATCCGATATCCAGGGTTATCGACCAATAACTATAGATATCAACCTGATAACCATTTACAATAACTAATTTACCACCCAAAAACCATAGTTATTGGTGAAAACCATAGATATCGGGCGATAACCATAGTTATTGTCAATGACTACGGTTATCGGACCAATAAATATGGATATCGCCGAAAACTATAGTAACCGACCGAAAACCATAGTTCTCGGCGTTAACCGTGGATAACGGGCAATATCTAGGGTTTTCACCAATAACTATGAATATTAAAATTATTGTGCAACAGATATGGACGAAAACTATGATTATCAACCGGTAACTTTGGTTTTTCACCAATAACTATGGTTACTGGCCGGTAACCCTTTTAACAGTCAATAACTATGGTTATCGGACCGGTCACCACAGATAGTTATTGGTCGATATCTATAGACACTGGATTATTTGGACAAACCGCATGCCAAACAGTTACAATGGCTAGACAATAACCTAGGATACTGATTTATATCTAGAGTTTTGTGCCAATCTCACTAAAGTCAGATCTAACAAAATGTTAGATCTGATGACGGCCCGCAGATACCGTACATACTTTTTAGCGGTTTTCCCCGATTACTATTTTTAGAAATTGTCAACACAGGAAGCATGATTTATAACGCTCGCAAAAGATGTCAATACTTTATAAATGAATGCAATACTACATAAACACATATATCTTCAGTAAAATATGTCTTACGCAGGCTGTCAACACTTTCCATGGTTTAAAATACTATGTTTACTTTCACTTTTGCGATATTGTAGGCGACAATCTGATTGGTTCAAAGGGTTAGTGGTAATAGCACGTTTTAGTTACTCGTCGTCAGATCCTGATAGCGTAGCGGTTTTCAGGAGATGATTTTAATCAGATTGAGTTTTGTGCCAATTGCACAATATATCCAATATCCATAGTTATTGGAGAAAACCCTTGATAGTGTCCGTTAACCACGGTAATAACTAAGGTTTCACCAATTATTATAGCTATGGTTATCGGGTGGTTACCCTAGTTATTGTTAATACCTCTGGTTATCGGGCCGATATCTATAGTTGTTGGTCGATAACCATGGATATCGGATTAATTGTGCAAACCGCTTGCCATATCATATAACTCATATAATAGCATTATGGCGTTCCATAATCAAGCATTAACGGCATTCTCATTAATTTCATTTAGTTTTTCTGACAAATGTGCATAGAGTAACGGACCATGGCCTTGGTTTTTACAATAAAAGCGACTGTGTTTACACCAAACACATTAATATAATTCAGATATTGGAATGGATCACCTAGATTGGAATCGTGTTTTTGTGCATGTTGGAAAACACTGATTGGTTTAAAATTAACGGTTGGTGTTAAATACAAAAGTTACAGCTTTTCCGAATCTAGAGTGGAATAAAGCTAATAAATCAACCCAAAATTTCAAATAATGGGTCCTGGGAAACATCAAACAACAATAGGCCTACGCTTTCAACATGGATGTTACTTAAACAGCATAATTTCTGTATTTTTCTTGTAAAAGAACACGGGTTCGAAAATTCTATAATAAAGAGTGTAAATTATTTTTAAATTATATAACTGACTTCCCTTTTGGAAGATTTTACGTAATTGTTTAAAACTATAGGAAAAAATATGACGTTTACTTAATACGTCATAACATTGATGACGTGACGCCGTATATCCTTGGAGACAGTAGACGTCCAAACTTAAAACGGAGCGGGTTGGCCTATAGACGTTCACCGAAAATTTTAAAATAAAATTTAATGATTCGTCATTAATAAAAACAAACGGTAAGAATTTTAAATCGTTTCAGCCCCCACGTTAAAAACTTTTGATTATTTGATAACTCCGACATCTTATTTTAGTAGATCTAAATCGTTACGGTTTGAAGACGGATATGTCACGCTGGACAGATAATTCTCAATAACTGTGTTGACCAAGTGACCAAGTATTAATTTCACGCAAATTAGTAGATTACTGATGATATCAGCAATAAAATGGACATTTAAACATCTTCTTGATATATATTGTTTTATAGGTTGAAAATTTGAATTGATTACCGAAAATCCGGATTCCGGTGGGACGTTTCCGTTTTTTTCCATTACTTATGCGCACCTAACCTTTTTAGAAGTTTTCCTAAGGACTTGGGTTATGTTCCTCTTTCTTTCAGCTATTCCTCTGTCGAATTTCCGGACGTTATGACTTTAAATTTTTGAGATGTTCAAAATTAGTCATAAAATGGTTTAATTACGATGAGGTATATCGAGGCAATTGCTTCCGTTTTACATAAGCTAAATTACATTGACGGAACTGAGAAAAAATTACAATATTAGCATGATTACAGAAGCATCCCTTAAGAGTGTAAGTCTGTAATAATCCGTTCTAAATACCCCCGACTGATAGTATGGTGGTTTATAGGAAGGGAGGAGTTTATTTAGGGGTGAAAATGACTTCAGAACTGTGATGTGGAATTGTAAAATTGTGGAATCGATTGCGGAGTGGTCTATGGAATTTAACTGTACATGAAATAAAACGTACTAGCCATCTGAAAGTGACCACCTGAATAATGCATTAAATAGAAGAGAGAGGGAGCTATAAAATTATACTAGTAATTCCCGCAGTTTTTCATCTTGTAATGAACTATCAGAAATCTCTGTTTCTTGCCTAGCGTTTAAGGCCATGTCAGGTCTGACGTTTTTCTACCTAGGTTACAGTAACGTTATAGTTCTTAAAGCAAAAATTGTTTTCAATAACACAGTATACAAGTTTTAATAGACGAAATAAAGTGAATGTCTCGAAATCTTGATACTTTTTTATTGATGCTTCTTCGATTGGAAGTCTCTATAGTTGATTCTATATTTATAAACTACCAACTGGTCATTACCAGAAACTGAGCCACTGTTCATTATTCTCTTCAGCAGACACGAATGTTACGAAAGTGTTACCTGGTGCCAAGGTTATAAAGCTGAGATTAGAAACCAGTCTCAAATCTCAATCCATTTCAGCCAATCAGATGCTTGAGATTTGAGACTGGTTTCCATGCTCAGTTTTATAACCTTAGGCAATGGTGAATTAATCAGAACTAGACCAAAAGTCACCGAAGGTGTTACATGGTTTATTTACTAGAAACAATAAAAAATGTTACCAAGATGTCTCATGGTGTATTCATAAGAAACAGCAACGAAAGTGACCTAAAGTGTTTTATGATGTATTCACCAGAAACAGCAACGAAGGTGTTACAAGATGGATTCACCAGAAACAGTAACGAAAGTTCCCTAAAATGTTACATGGCGTATTAACCAGAAACAGTAACGAAAATTTCCCTAAGTTGTTACGTGGTTTCTTCACTAAGTTGTTACATGGTGTATTCATCAAAAAAACTAACGAAAGTTCGCTAAGAAATCTGTTTCTGGTGAGTACATCATGTAACATCTTAGGTAAGTTTCGTTGCTGTTTCTGGCGAATACACAGTGTAGCACCTTCTGTAAGTTTCATTACTGTTTCTGGTGCAAACACATTTAACACTGTATGTAATTTTTGTTACCGTTTCGGGTGAACTCACTGTGAAACATCTCATTGACAAGTAACTTTCGTTACTGTTTCTGGTGAATACACTATGTAAGACCTTCTGTAACGTTTGTTACTGTTTCTGATGAATACTCCATGTACCACCTTAGGTTACCTTTGTATATGTTTCTGGTTAATACATCACGTAACACCTTAGGTAATTTTCGTTACTGTTTTAGTGAATACACCATGTAACAATATCGTTAATAATTCTCATGAATACATCATGCAACACCTTAGGTAACCTTCATAACTGTATCTGGTGAATACACCATGTAACAATTTAGGAAAATTTCGTTATGTTTTTGTGAATACACCACTTAAAATGCGTTATTAGTTCTGATAAATAAACCATGTAACACATCAGGGACCTTTCATTACTGTTTCTGGTGAATACACCAAGAAACGCCAAGGTAACTTTCGTTAATGTTTCAGGTGATTACACCATGTAACACCTTTGTTACCAGTTCTGATGAATACACTATGTAACACCATAAGTAACTTACTTGTTCTGGTATTTACCACAAACAGAATCACCAGAATAATGAAAGACTGAACGTGTTACCTTGTGTATTGACCAGAAAGTGTAACGGATGTATACGGTCAGCACTATGAACACTGTATTCTGACTTTCGGGTTAAAATATCGTAGAAACTTTTAGTTTTTTTTATTTGCTATTGTAGTCCTCGATCAATCTGCGGACAACGGCACAATGTCATCAGAAACGGGCGAAATGTCATCGGAATTGACGTCGGAAATGATGTCAATGGAGAGGGAAAGAAAGTCCATTTCATCGCAAAGAAGGTGTTCTCTGCTTGATGAGTTAATTAATATGCATGTCAAAACGAACCTTGCGCAGGTAAACAATTACTACTAAAAGGTTGAATATTGTCTAATTCACTGCGTTCATTCAAAAATAAATTATGTAACTACATTCAAGTAATTCATAGATAGAAAAAAAGGAATGAGAAACCAATTACAATAGAATTGGTCGTATTGAACCTGAATCCCCGAGCATGCTGCAGCGAATGCCTATTATCATCTAATAGAAAAATAACATCAAGAATTCTCATACGCATGCAAACGAAAACGGCGTAATTTAGTTAATAATTTTAGTTTAACGCTCAAATTTAACCAAGCGCCTATGTGTCGATTCCTATCATGTTATCATTTTTTTATTCTAAGAACTCGCTAACACGAAATTCGATTATATCAAATCAATATCACATGTGGCTAGTCTTCCAAAAAAAACCCCCAAACAATTCGAATCTATTCCAACAAAGCACGAAGAGGCACTAAAGCGCCACTCGACAATTCAGTTTTTCTCCATGTGACAAGTTCTCAGTCAAATCCTTACCCTGATAATCGAGCTCAACACATCCAATGCAGAGCCAAGTGGCAGTCACTTTAAAGTCAGATAGTTATTCGTCCACACAAACAACTCAATTCAAACACAGCGCCAAGCGGCACTACCACTCCATTCGGAACATCAATTTTACGTCATGTGGCGAGTTCTGAGTCGAATCGTTACCCAGATGATCAAGCTGATAAAAACAATGCAGCGCCAATTGACACTCACTTTTAAGCCAAATGGCTAGTTATTCACACAAAAAACAAACTCTATTTAAACGTAGCGCCATTCGGCACTTCATTTTTAGCCATTCGGCACTTCGCCTTTTGGCACATCAGTTTTCGCCATTCGGCACTTCAATTTTCGCCATTCGACACTTCAGTTTTCCAACAGAGCGCCTGGTGACACGTACTTTTTAGCCAAGTGGCTATACAGCGCCAAGTAGCACCTCAATTTCAATTCAAGCGGATTTTCTCCTCTGTGCAAATCAAATCACAAAACAGCACTTTTGACGTGAAGAGCCCAGTTTTTAGCCAATTCTCTTTTAGGTAATAAAATCAAAGTCCTCATTTTTGTTAATAAAATCAAAATCCTCATTTTTGTTAATAAAATCAAAACACCTAAGCCATATACACAGCGCCAAGTGGTCAAGTTTGCAGTCAAAGAGTCATATCCATCAAATCTATATTAAGCTTTTTTTTTTCAAATATTTAAGATCAAGTGGCTAATCATTTTCTAAATGTACTATATCATTACATACGTATGCGATTAGATACAGGGTAAAAATGGTCTTCTTTGAGCAAAATCAACTCAAATACTAGTAATAACTTGCATATCCGCTGTGATGCCAAATTTTTAACCAAGAAGTTTTCTTCGTCCTAATCGTTTAAATCGTAGAAAATATTCCATTCCGTGTCCGATTATTTTGCCAGTAACAAGTACTGTGCCCAAGGTTATAAAACTGAGGTTATAAGGTTGGTCGCCATTTCAGCCAATCAGGTGCTTGAGATTTGAGACTGGTTTCCAATCTCAGCTTTATAACCTTCTGCCCTGATCTTATTCAAGATAAAATATAAATTATATCTTCTTTATTTACTCCAGATATTTGCATTTACTGGTATCATAAATGTAATCGTTTTTCCCCATGTTATTTTCCCAAGTTTTCATTTTGGCTCGGTATAGTTTAAGGTATGTTACACGCCAATTCCTCCCTTCTCCAGATTTTCGTTCGTTTGTAATAATGCGGTTCAGATCTAACTCATTTGACATTTTACTCAACCTTTTTGCTTGCATGGACCTCTGAAAACGAAAGGATTATTAATTTTAAAAACAAAAATGTGCGTATATGATTTTCTCTCTAAGTGGTTGGCTTGGGGTCATCTATTTAATCGCTTGGACCCACTTTTATTTTATTTTCGCTTCTAAATTATTTACAAATTTCAAAGAAAAGAACTGTAGCTTTGTCTATAATGTGTGGTGAATGATGATGTTTGCTTAGCGACAAATGTAGGACCAAATCAAATTGCGAACTTACATGGTCTTGAAGAAATATAAACTGCTTTCAAGATGCACAATCTACTTCTCTGAATGGCGAACAGTGTAGACCTTGACAAGACTGCGCTGAAGTAAAGACAGATCTGGGTCTACACCGGTCGCACCTGCCATAAAACCTTTTTTTTGTAATGGCGCGTCACTTTTTATCCACTTTCAAGAGAGCTCGGTATCTTAAATAATATACTTTCTACTTGTTTTTATGTTTATATGTTCAATTTAAAGAAATTGCTTTGACCAGTCCAGTTGCCACGCTAAAGTGCCTTGGTGAAAAGTTGGCAAAAAGCGCGCTCTGAAAAATATATACAGGGGAAATCCGCTCCGGATACAGCCTTGCTTTGACTTAAGTCCGTTATGACTCTTTGCATGTTTAGAATCTCCACCCACTTGAAAATAAAATACGTTATGAATGAATCAATTTTGTTTTTACTAAGTTCCTGTTTATAAATCATGCATTGCACATTGTACATTCTTTCTAAGTCGTCGTTCACCGACAGAGAAATTCACCTTATCATTTCAGGCAAAATCTCCGGGAAAGAAAAAAAAGAAACGACGTGTACACAGTACCATTGCACCAGTGATCGAACAAAAGGTCGAAACTGCAGAAGAAAAGCCAGGAGGGACAAAGGAAGGAGAGAAGAAAGAAGGAGAAGAGTTTGTCTATAATTGGCGGAGATGTGCGTGCGGCATGGACCATCCACCCGTGCCTAATTTCGTCGAGCCCGACGGGAAGAGATGCACTTTTTACTGGGTAAGACGTCTATACTCGAGAAACAACGTAACTATTTTTTTCTAATCACAGCAAGTGCGTTCTGTGATCAAAGAGTGCTCTTGGACCACAGACGTTATGGCAAGCGGTTTGCACAATTATCTATTATTCACAGTAAACAACCAATAACTATAGTTATTGGTTCGAGAACTACGGATATCGTCGAAACCTAAGGTTTCCGACCTAAAACCATAGTTACCCCGGCCGGGAAGTGTGGTTACACGATATCTATAGTTGTCTACCGATAGTTATAACTCTAGTTATTGTCAATAACTGGTCGTTAACTATAGTTTTTGGATTAATTGTGCAAACTGCTTTCCATACCCACATGTGGCACTAACAAGTGGTAATGACAGTTTCTGATATCGGAAAAGTCTGGACAATTGGATTTACAATTTTGACAGTCATGCATGTTTATATGTTACGGTTATGGATTTGAATCCTAACAAAATTATATGTAACTTATGACATAATTAAAAAGTACGAGTTACGCATATTTATTTTATTTTCGTTTGTTTTCACAGCAAGTAGCAGACATATTCCCTTTTATGACAATTTATCGTCTGTTAACAACGGAAATGAAGTTTATCCAGGCTGACTCAAACAAAAGCGGGGTATGTATCATCACAAATAAAATAATATAAAAATGGGCCCAAGATCATTAAGCTCAGATTAAAGACAAGTCTCAATTCTTAAGAAGCTGATTAGCTGAAATGGCGACAAGTCATTTCAGCTAATAAGATGCTTGAGATTTGAGACTGGTCTCAAGATTCAGTACCATAAAAATCAAAAGAACACTGGCTAATTGTGACAATGAATTGGTTCGATCTGTTTTCTGTTGTTTATTGTCACAATAATTCAAAAGTGTTACTTTTGATTTTTAGGGTACTGTCTTTATTATGCAATAACTTTTTTTATTATGTTTTAAATTTTCATAATTTTGTATCTAAATGATCGTAATGCATTTATTATATATTTTCCTTGTTAAAATGCAATTATCCCGACCGTGCGTGTCCCTACGTATATTAAATTGTATGGTTTTCGGGGAAAATGTTGTGCTATAGAAAATCTACAGTGGGAGACATATTATTTTTTAACTTTATCCAAACGGTCCATAATCTAACATTTTAGTATAAATTTACTACTTACACAGGATGCCGCCATTTTATCCCATGCCAGACGTACTGTTTGATATTACGTTGGGTACCAGACTTACTCCGGAAGGAAGTCTTTTCCTTCCATATGGATTACGCAATTTACATTCCTTGAAATAAAACAACCCTTAAAAGAATGTAAAATATGAAAGCGGTGCTCATGTAAAAAAAAATGTGAAATCGGAAACTACCGCAAACGTTTTTAAAACCGCACACGTTCACGTGCGTTTTTTGTTTACAGTTACTCGAGATGCCAGAACTTAAGAAATTATTGCAGAGTTCAATTGGAGCCGACAAAGTTACGGACAACATGGTGAAGAAAGTTTTTCAAGAGGTTGACACAGATGAGAGCGGAACACTAGACTTTGTAGAGGTCTTACATGTAAGTATGAAGGGGCGGATCCAGAGGGTTCAATGGAGTTGCTCGAATCCCATAATTCGTATTTTAGGATTTTGGAATTATTTAATTTTCATGGGAATTTTGGCCAGAAAGTTGGAAATTATCAATTTACTAAGCCAAGACTTTCCCAAACGAACCCGCTTTTAGGTAATCATGCATCCCACCTCGAGCACCTTACTAAAGAGCTTGCTTTTCGGGTGCACTACGTATTAAAGAAAACATAATTACCGACACTTCTCAGAATTGTGCAGTTTGTATGTATCACTCTAAATGAGTCTGCATAATTTTGAGATAAAAAACAACTGACTTTAGTTCACAGATTAAAAAAAGAAAAAAGCTGAATAATTATATGTAGACTAGCTTAATAGCTAAACTTGATTACTTTTCTTAGTATTGTCGAGTATGGTCATGTAAATTTAGATGGTCTCAAATCTTTTCAGATCGTCAATGCTATGGTTCAACGAGAAAAAACCAACATTCCCTTTGTGATCCAGAAGGATTATTCTAAAGTGTGTTCCATCCAATAAAATCGTTCTACATCGCAGTATAATTGTTATCATTGCTTCAAATAAAGGTCGACTTTTTGTTGTTTTGAGTTGTTTTTATAGCTCTTTGTCGTATCTGTT
Source organism: Corbicula japonica (assembly GCA_038501625.1). NCBI lineage: Eukaryota > Metazoa > Mollusca > Bivalvia > Venerida > Cyrenidae > Corbicula > Corbicula japonica. The sequence continues at coordinate 33,693 of JAZAYU010000523.1, read as the reverse complement.
TTTAATCATATATGGAAATCGTTCGTTGTTCCGTGGCGGCCTGCATAAGTCGCCCTAAGAAATTGGCAGGAAAAAGTCGCCCAGTGCTTCGTATAAGTGTTTCTATGAACAGAGTGAGTATACATTATAACTTTTACTGTATCAACTCCACAGAGCAATCTCAGAACGTGTTTTGTATTTTATTTTTATGGAGAGCCTTACTAACAATAATGTCTGTATCTTGATTAAGGGGTATACAAATCCTTTCTGATACTTTCTTGTATATTTAGCTTTGAAGAAATTCTAACATATAGTACAGTTAATTTGTTATAGTTCAACTTTTACAAAGATATTAAAACATAAGTCGCGCGTTATCATGTTTACTGTTAGAACACAAACGACACTACAAAACATGTGTAATGCGAAAGACTAAGATAAACGGACACAAAGATGAATAATGTTATAAAATACTGTATTGTAGACACACTGACGCAAAGATGAATAATGTGATAAAATACTGTATTGTTGAGAAACTGACGCAAAGATGAATAATGTGATACAATACTGTATTGTAGAGAAACTGACGCAAAGATGAATAATGTGATAAAATACTGTATTGTAGAGAAACTGACGCAAAGATGAATAATGTGATAAAATACTGTATTGTAGAGATACGAACCCAAAGATGCATATTGTGGTACAATACTGAATTGTAGAGAAACGGACCCAAAGATGAATTGTGTCATACAATACTGTATTGAAGAGAAACGGACCCAGAGATGAATGAATAATCGGACAGTTTGGCGAATGTTTTCACGATTAATTTCATCAAAGGCCTATAAAAAATAACGTGTATTATATGGGTCTTTGATTTCATATCATTCATATCAGTCATCCACATCCACTTTTGCAAGATCGCATATACATGTGTTAATGAAAGAAAATTTAAATGTATGAAGTATTCATTACAGAAAAATATAGATTGAAATTACTAAAGAATAAAAACAAACTGAAAGTCAACTGTGAAACCCGATGACATTTCGCATGAAATTCTTGTACTTGTATTCAGGACCAGTAATTCTGATTTTTTTCATGGAATAAAAAAAGAGTCGATGCGGATTCTACACACCACGAGCACAGACTCGTGCTTCAGTACAACAGTACAGATGATATGCTAAAGTAAAGTAAATCTCATATCACCATGAAGAAACAGAAAAGTTCCATTTCTCCGACACCGGTTGTGATGAATACTTTTAAGACTGCTGTATACACGCTGCTAGACTGCCAGATTGCTAGACTGCTTACTTCAAGCTACCAGACTGCCAGAATGCTTACTTCAAGCTACCAGACTGCCAGATTGCTAGACTGCTTACTTCAAGCTACAAGACTTCCAGAATGCTTACTTCAAAAAACCAGACTGCCAGATTGCTAGACTGCTTACTTCACGCTACCAGACTGCCAGATTGCTAGACTGTTTACTTCAAGCTAACAGACTGCCAGATTGCTAGACTGCTTACTTCAAGCTACCAGACTGCCAGAATTCTTATTTCAATTTACCAGACTGCCAGATTGCTGGACTGCTGACTTCAAGCTACCAGACTGCCTGAATGCAGATTTCACGCTGCCAGGCTGCCCGACTGCCAACACCTCGCTACCAGGTTGCCAATTTCAGTATGCCATGCTTCCAAATTCATGCTGCCAAGTTCACTCAAGGCTGCCATATTCCCTACTTCACGAACATACTTTTTCCTTATCAATTGACAATCTTAACAAAATTCTTACCACTGAAAAACTTTGCACTATTCTGATCACATTACATGCAGTTCTGTTCACAAACGCACTTGTTTCTCGTTCAAAACAAAAATACAAGATAACAAACTGGACGTTGTAAGTATTTTTAGATCGGGAAAAGTTTATTTTCTTTAAAATCAACAACATTCTATCCTGATGACCGACATATTATAATCGACCAAACTTGAGGTCTTTAGCCTGAACACCGGTTAACAGTGACTCACGTTCCAGACGGAACGGATAATTTAGACTATGCCACCTGTTTCTAAGACGCTTGCAAAAGGATAGTGTATAGGCTGATGTTTGATTGCTTGACATATAGAGAAGACGTTTACCAGAAAAGACATTAATTGTCGGTCATCCTGATGACCGACATATTATAATGGACCAAACTTGAACTTTGAAGAGTAACACCGGTTAACAGCGGCACCGGACGTGGTCATTTTAGACAAAGCCGCCCGTCTAAAGCTTGAGAATGCTATTCCGTTCCCCCTATTTGCAAGAAAAGTCTTCTAAATGTTGATGAAACAATATATGGACATTGTTTTTACGGCAAATCAGAAATTGAGCTCATCTAACCGGGGTATAACGACATGTTAAATTATGTAAACATACGTGTGTTGTATTTTCTACAGGGTATAGAGATAATGGTATGCGTCTTTTTTAGAAAGTAACGTGATGCAAACCTTTATAGCAAAACATCAGTTGCATATTAGTTGAGCTGATACTTTATTTGAATCAAACAACTGTTCAGGATGATGCCATATATGAAATAGATTCGTTCCGTTATCTTGATTTTGTTCGTCAAAAGCAAGACACCGTTTATGTTTTTCTTAGAGACTAACGAAAACCGACTTTGGCGGGAAAGGCTATCTGTAAACAAAAGTTTACAAAAAGCTAGTCGGTCATGAGCATAACCTTATAACCAAAAGCTACTTTGAAATAGAAGCGCTTAATTTTTATTGGATGTCATACAAAAATAGTTTACTTATATATATATTTCCTTTTTTAAAGTTTTTTTGTTTTTAGGTTTTGGTGTTCACACGACCTTACCTTAAGTATGTTTATTTCATTCAAGTGATAATGAATGTAATTTATGTTACAAAAACCCCGCTTCCCAAATATTCAAAACTTGCCTTTGCCCTTGAATATATGCAAATACGATGTGATTTGTTTTGATTCTCCGATTCCATCTCAGAACCGCATCTATCCACGCGTTCTCTTCGTGGGATCTATTGTGAACGGTTGGACTCTTCGCAGTTGCAATCCAAATTGAGTTTAACTTGTAAAAGATTTCCGGGGTTACCCCTGACCCCAATGTCTGCTTCCCCATACACATGCAATATAACGGATCTGGATTCGGACTTGGGTTGATACTAAACAATAACATTATTTGGAAAAGTAAGGTAGACAGCACAAGCACTATCATTTCTATGTTAGGGCGTTCTTCTAGAATATACTGCAAGCAATGCAAAACCAGCCTTTAGAGTAAAGAAATAGTTGTGAAGAATTTTCAGAACAGTGGCATAACGACAATTTCTTTGATCATAGATTAATTTAAAAACAAATATTGCTTTTCGAGTGTCTGTAATAGTTCCAGAGAAAATCGTTCTAACTAAAACAAAAGATATGAGCAACATAAAGCTTAAGTGAAAATAATAAATGCATCTGAATCCTAATTTATTGTTTACTGTCTTCTTACGGTCGTCAACTTCAAATTTGACCAGATCTGCTAACTTAACTAAAACTACACTTTATTTTGATAATGAATACTGAATATAATAAGCATCGCTTTTCTGCTCACTGTACAAATAAGCATCGACTGTGGAAAGTTCTATGGTACCTCTGTGAGGATTCGTGTTAATGTTACATATTCATCCAATGCGATGGTGCTTAAACAACGTCATTATTTCTACACGACCTGAATAATGAGTTGCGTCTACCAGAAACATGATTATTTATATTAATCTCTTTTGTCGATACACGCCAAAATAAATCAAACTTCAGCCGTTCAACTTTGTTTGCATGCTTTAAAGTAACAGCATTTGTAATGTATATATGTTCTTTTGTTTATGTATTGTACATACAGAGAAATGTAATTGGAAATAAACTTGAAACTACAACTAAATTCACAAATGGTTTTTCAGATACAATCTACGTGACATTGATCGACATAAAACTGGCCAAATCCTTGACTTCCGGTGGTCAAAAAGTAAATGTAAGCACGAATACATACATATTCTATTAGTTTATCTGCCAATGACAGACTAGCTTTTTGGAAAGCTAAAACTTGTTTTAACTATTTTTAGGAATGTTCCTTTAATTTAATTTCCCCGCACGCTTGTTGGAAACCATTATCATTAGATACAGGCAGGGTAAAAAATGTCTTAAACTTTTCAGTAGCGGATAGGTTTTCAATTTGCGCTTATTTCAGTAAAGATTCTAAAGCAATGTTGAACAATTTTATTCTATTTGCTTAGCTTTTTAGTGTTTTATACGCCCGTCGAAGACGGGTCGTATAATGGGAACACCCATGGCCGGCGGGCTGGCCGTCGTCCGGGCGGCGTCCACAGCGATGACCGCTAAATAACTCTTGAAAACAGTTGTTGACCGATCTTCATGAAACTTGGAGAAAATGTTAATTGGCATAATATCTCGGCCACGTTTGATAACCAGCCAAATCGCTTTAGCCACATCAGAGTTATTTTGGGGCACTCTGGCATCTTTTTTTAAATATATTCATTAAAAATATGTATAAGCTATTTCCCTGAGATTCCTCTGATGAAAAAATGAACGAAAATCCGTTAACTTAGGTTGTCTTCCTTCATCGGTTAAGAAGAAATCTGCTTAGGAAGCGTGATGTATTAATTGTATGAGGTATGCAGCTCAATATTACATTTTCGTTTTTCCTCAATGGTTCAGATTTAATTTATTCTTATTTTATATGTCAATAACCGTTTAGCGATCATCTGAATACACTTCTGAATATCATAAATGAATTAAGTGTTATTAAAATTGGTAACCGAATTCGCCAATTAGATACACGCGAAAGTTGAATGAAATAAAGTATCAACTCAAGTGTTATTAGCTGGTGATTTAAATCCTACTAAATCTACATTTAAATGATCGCTATCTTTAACTGTTAAATAATTGCAATATTTGTTAAGTAGCTCTGCATTGGATTTATGCAACATTTAAGTATTAATTTTCTATTTTTTACTTTTTTTTCGTTATTAACCAATATAATGTCTTCGTATACTATCTTAAACTATAATAAACTAAATATCTAACACAGCAGTGTGAGAAATTTTGTTGAACGTAATGATAATTTACGTTACGTTGCTCGGTTACCAATAGATTTTTTTTATTAATGGCGTACATGCAAAATTGCATGTATAATTGCATGTACCTTATTACGAACATCATCATTAACAATCTAATACGTTGAATTCATGGAATTGTTTAAAGTTTCTCATCTTTCCATAAACACAGTTTTGAAAAACTGTGTACAGATTTAATGCAAATCCGAACCGAAAACACCCGGATTTTTTTTCAATGTATGCCAAAAAAATCCATCAACAACAAATAATATATTTGACAATGGCTTACATGTTCATCAAAGATATACACCTGTGGATGATTCTGAACGAAATGTCTTTAAACATTTTAACTTGTATAAAATTTTATTTAAATTTATTTATTTTTACATAGATAGTGAAAAAAGTTATTCCAGCTTTTATTAATCACGCTCGATGACTGCTTCCTGGGTTTAAACCAGTACTCGCGCCGATCGGCTTTGCCAATGGACCAATATTCCCCCTTTAGTATACAGTAAGTGTCAATATAGAAATAGACGGGATGTTATTTGTTGCGTTGAATGTTTTGGTTCAGTATATTATATGTTTCCAAGTTTCCAGTATGACTGAAGTCAATTACAGTTTGGTCTAAGACTGTACAAGTTTTGTGAGAATTGTGTTGCCTTAGACAGTTTTTAACCACCGGAAACAGGATCGGCAACGACAGAACAACAGTTGAAGTGGTGAGTTAAAATATTTAGATTTTGCGGTACGGCCGGTTTTTTATATTCCGCTCTTGGGTATTACCAATTATACAAAAATAAAACAAATATTTATGAATCTTATATTATCAAAAAAAGGTAACTATTAACCTTGGATTATCCCAAATAAACTCTTTTTTAAAAAGAAATTGTGCACTTTGTTTTTGGTGATTTGTTTTCGGCGTTAGCTGTCTAAGCTCACTTTTGACCTAGTTTTTCGACCAATGAAATATTGTAAATAATACTCGTATTCTCTTATTATGCAGAGGGAAAATGAAATAAACTATTTCGATTGGTAGCTATTTACACCATAGAGGCATCTAGCAGGGTGGAGAGGTATCTAGTGGGATTTTTATTATTATGCAGCGGAAAAATCAAATAGATTATTTCGATTGGTGTTGTATTGGAGACAAACATATTTACGATTTAAATAACCAGTTAAGTAAATATTGATAGTTTAAATACATTTTTATATGGAATATTCTTGGGTGTCAGGTAAACACTTGCATACAACACACAGTGTAAAACGAGAGAGAAGTGTAGATATTTCTAATTCTTACTGGTTTCTTTCTAGGTCCTTTGATACTGTTCGTTGTAGTGTAGTGGCTAACACTCTCGCCTCTGAAGCGGAGGCCCCGGGTTCTAAACTCAGGAGGGACACTTTTTTTAAAGTTAATTACGTACAAGTTGGTAGATTTCGCTTTTTTAACAGGCTGTTTGTATTTATTTTTATTAAATTTCAAGGACATTTATTCATCTCGAGTTCTAACTGAACAAGAGGTATTTTATTGAAACTGAATAAATGTAGACAAGACTTAATGTAAGACATTGCTTCTTTTATCGACTTGTTATCACTGTATGACATTGTTGCATCAGCTTCAACATTTTCTTGAAAGACACTTTAAATGAATTTATGAGTTGTCATGATTCGGTCGCTTAAACTCTAGGTCATACTAAGAAGGCAGGGAGGGTTCGTCAACAGCTATAACAAGTAAAATAAAATAACTAAACTGTTTCTGCTTCGACTCTCTGTATTTCCTTCTTTCTTATATACATGTACATGTATATATAAATCTTTTCCATCAACGCCGTTTATCTTTTTAAAAGATATTTCTTGTTACTAAATGTTTTTATGCTTTTAATAGTTTGTATCAAAATTGAGATTAGATCATAGATAGTTTTACTATAGAATTTAAGTGAAAAAATCACCGAAAACAAAGTGAACTCTAGAGTACATATTTATCGATGGCCTTGATCAATGATCATTTGAGCATAAAGGCACCATATTTATAGACAACTAGGTGCATTATTTGCATACTTCGTGCATTCTAGATGGGAGTAAGTTTTTAAAACACATTAAAGATTAAGCGATAATTCATTTTAAGTCTAAATGTATTGATTTCTATCAAAATCCCGACCTTTCATGTCAGTTAAATTTGAAAGCACTAGGTCAAAGAACATAACAAAACTAAGATTGGAGACCAGTCTCAAATCTCAAGCATCTGATTGGCTGAAATGGGGACTGGTAAATCAGATGCTTGAGATTTGAGTCTGGTTAATTTTATCTTAGGCCAAGGTCAAAGATCAAGGGCGCTTGACTTATTTACACGTCATACGGGACTTAATGTATTTAATTTTATAATATTCATTGGAAACTATATCTGGTCTTATTTTGATTGTTTATTTGCATCATAGTTCAGTTTTGAACTAAATATCAATAAACATTTAGTATCTGTCTTTATAGATATCATGTCGGAGGATAAAGCAAAGGAAGCAGACGAAATGGCGTCAGTCATGGCGGCCCTAAAGTCACTGAACGAACCCAAGGTACGGTTTCGTTCAGGATATATTTATTCACTTTACTCAACAGTTCAGACCTCATTGTGTGTTTTTAGATAAAATGATCGTTGCTACAGGAGGAACTTACGAGACTATTAGCCGTATTAGTTTATTGAGGATAGTGCAAGATACACAGGGTTCTCCGATTCTAGAATCGTCCCTCGTTCTTGTACGTTTCCAGTGTATTGCAACACTACGCTGGATCTCATCCGAAAAACTGTTAGTAAAATTTTGTCGGAGTAGCAGGGAATAGGACCATCAATCCCTGGAGCCCGTCGCGCTAACCACTGAGCTGTTAATTCGCTTACAAACGAAAACATTTAACTGCTGAATCAAAGTCATTTAATGCTCTTCTTAATATATCGCTCTAAGCACTCCTGTTTTTTTTTAAATTTTATCTTAGACAAAATCTCCAGTGCCCAAAGATCACACATCTAAAATTAAATCTGGAGACCAGCCTCAAATCTCAAGCATCTGATTGTCTGAAATGGCGACTGGTCGCATTTCAGCTAATCAGATGCTAGAGGTTTGAAACTGGTCTCCAATATTAGACAAAATCTCCCGGAAAGAAGAAAATAAAGAGAAAACACAGTAAAAAGCCAAGAAAATCAGTCGCATTTGTTGATGAGGGAGAGATGTTCGAGTACAACTGGCAGAAGTGTGCATGCGGCATGAACCATCCGCCGGTACCATCCTTCAAACCCCCCGACGGCAAGAGATGCACCTTCTACTGGGTGAGTAACACTGCTGGGAAAAGTTGTTCCAGATTTATTGAATGCGTAATGTTAACTTCTTCGCAGGATGGGGCATGTCTGATCAAATGTTGCGGAAGCCTATTTAGTAACAAAAATGAAACTCATTTTTCCCCATTTATTAGCAATCAGTCATATGATAGAATTGCTAATCTATTTGAGCCAATGATTTTACCCTAATTTGGCACTAGGTCAAGTTTTAAAGCCCCTTTTCACGCTTAAAAGTGACCTAATGCGGTATTTAGTACACGGTACCTGTAAATCTCTGTATGGATACAGAAATGATTCTTTAATTCCTTTTTGCAGCAAGTGGCCGACTTATTCCCATACATGACCCTTCATCGAGCTCTCACCACGGAACTTAAGTTCATCGAGGCAGATGCTGATCAAAGTGGGGTATAAAATATTTTATTTTACTTCTTCACGTGACTGTAGAATGTTGCGTAGCCGATATCTTTTTTCCATTTTTCTAACCAGGACGCTCCAGCTGCAAAGAACTAGCGATTGGTTAACTTAAAAACTAAACGACATCGACCATTCACGTCCAAGTTTATGAAAGAGTTACAAAAATTAAGCTCATTCAACAAAATAATATGTTTTGATGACTGATCGATATTTTCCAGCGTTTAAATTCAGCGCGTGAAAAATCGGGAACTAGTATTTTGTATCGATGATTTCGATTGGTCAGTGAGTGTTTGTCTACGGTTTAATACATTAAGTTGAAGACTAATTCTAATTTGCAATACGCATTATATACATGCTCATATTGATTATTTGCAGTTACTGGAATTAAACGAGTTACAGACAATGTTGAAGGGTGTTCTTGGAGAAAGCATATCCGATAAAATGGTAGAGAAAACGTTCAGTGAGATTGATCAGGACGGAAGTGGAAATTTAGACTTCGCAGAAGTTCTTACTGTAAGTACACACCTAAATCGCAACATTACATAATAAAAATGAAAAGACTGTACTTCACAGAAGTGCTATTGATGCAGTGTGGCGGCCGTAAAAAGTGTCCCCGTACAATTAGTCAGTACTGTTATCAGTATAATAACCCGTTACCGATGTCGTGCAGTGATGATAACGTATATCAGGGCTATCCGACCAACCTTTTTGGGGGTTGTCCGGTTAGCTCAATTGATTGCGTCGTCGGAATTGCGGGGCTAGGCGCTGTCGCCGTGACGGTGCGGGTTCGCTCCCTGATAGAGGCAATATCATTTGTTCACTGGACGCTATGGTCTATAACTTACTTTCTACTATGGTAAAAAAGTTGGTTTCAATTTGAAAGTAAGGCATTTAACGGCTTGTTAGTTAGCAAATTTGTCTACATATCCAGAGTTTGTGGCTTCCATGCGAAACTCCAAGCTATAATTACAAAACAGTTTGAAATGTTTTGATATTACCGATCGGATAGACGATTGTTAAACTGTAGAAGTCGTTGTACACAGACACATGTAACGGAGAAAAATAATTTCCAAAATAATAACCAAAACACAATATTTTATCTGTCTCTATTTAATAGTGGAAACCTTTATTTCGTTCATGTCACATAATATTCTAGGACGTCCGAACCTTTTCGGTTAAGGCTTTCATCGACTTGCTAGTGTAGCTGAAGTACGGAGTACAGAAAGGTATGCTATACGCGCCGATTCTAGTCATACAAGTGAAAAACGACAATCACAAACACTTTTTACCACAGTATTTGAAATTAATCTCCTTAAAAATGTCTATGATATTTCTTTATTACTTTTCAACATGATAACATAAATGATTTTAACTGCACACTTTGGTTAAAAATGGAAACTTTGAATTTCATTTTAATTGCGATCGTGCGATTGCAAATTAGAATTTGGACAGAAATAGAACCCTTGAATGAAACGTAAAATAGACGACATACGGCAATGACCCTTGAGTATAGCCGTGCTGTGAACATTCGTTTTGCTGGAGTACATGTTGGTTGGAATGTCCGGAGGTATATCTGAGGTTTTCCTTTATTTGAAAAGGCTGTTATCCATGTCCAGATATGCAGTAATGATAGTAATCGGACGGAAGATAAAACAATTAAAACAAGAACTGGCGGTGATAGAAATAGTAAATGCTGACTTGAGTCTATAAGATGGTTATCCAATAAAAGATGCAATGTGTTTCGTTTCAGATTGTTGATGCCTTAATACAGAGAGATCATACAAACCTGCCCTCTACGATGCAAAAAGAATACTCCAAAGTTTGTTCAATACAATGACGTTTTTATAAATAAGTAATTATTTATATGTAAGAGTTGTTACATATTCGCTGTAGACTTGTTAATTTGTTAGTGTATTATCGTAAATAAATATGTAAATATCTATATTGATTTTTCCTAAAATTTTCAAGCTGTAATCCGATCGGAGCTGAAACAATGTTCGGAAGGAAATCTGAGGTTTTCCTTTTCTTGATAAAGCTGTAATCCTCCCGGACCTGAAACAATTTCCGGAAGGAAATCTGAGGTTTTCCTTTACTTGAAAAAGCCGCACCCAGATATGCAATGGTAGTAGACTAGTAGTCGGTGCAAAACTTAAAACAATTAAATCAACAAGACTGAGTATATATCAAATATTAATCTAAATATACATTCATGTTAATATTTCAGTCTTTTGATAAGCAATTTTCAAACCGGTTGCTTATTCAAACCGGTTGCCTAAAGGAGTGGTCAAATGCTTAAATAATTTTCGAGAGCTGCCGAAGACATCTCTTAAAAGTTCAGATGCGCGGATCTTACAGGGTGACTTTACTCAGGTTTCCGGCATTTTGTGAAATACTGTTGGAAATTGCATATAGGATTTCCTTCAGGCAGAAAAAGCTGGAAAAATCGCTATCATTACTTTATGTCTTTGTGCAATATAAATGCGAACCCAACTTGACTTAGTTCTACTCTTTTGATGCATATTGCCCTACACTTCAGAACTCTTGTAGATAAGGTTTTACATTCTTTTTTCTGGGCGAATCATTAAAGATCACAGGAAAGGCGTAACTTCGGTATAAGATAATAATCGGTCTTATTTATTATTTATTCAGACCATATTACATTATGTTGGCAGACATATGCATAGGCATTATGGTGCCTTCAACTAATTAGGTAACTGTCTAGAAATTATGTGCACGAACAAGGCCTGTTCGTCGGTAAATTTCTGTACAAATAAAAATCTAATATTGTTTTCAAAAGTATTTCAACAGTAAAGAATACATGCGGATTTCTCTAATCAACGCATGTGTATAATAGTGCTATATAAGTTTGTAACTGTGCATTTCTCTGCAGGTTGTTACTGAAATATTTTAGATAGTTACTATTTTAGATGCATACTAGTATGAACTTAAAGAAAATCCAGCGAAATAAGTTGTGTACATGTGACAAAATCTGAAATCACGTAAGGAATTGTATAACGTTTGTCTGTCATTGCCCAGCCATCACCAATGACAACTTTTCGTCTAAAGCGCCATCCAATCGGTGTTCCGAAAAGGTGCATCACCAAGCATGGCAAAAGTAAATTACACATTGAATTCTCTGGATTATAAAAAATATAAGATGACGAGACTCTCGCGAGGTTTATCTTTACTTAACGTGGAGCGAGGGTCCATTAAAAAGAATAGACGTCGCCGTCGCAACCGATCACCGAGAAAGTCGACGTCATGTGACGACACCATTAGTGTGATATCATCACAGACGTCTAGCGAAGACCTACATTCAAGGAACTTTGATGATGAGTTATTTGGGTAAATATTTTATTATGTACCTTATTTAACTCACATTTCATCTTTTGGTGTTAATTTTTCTGTGTTAAATGCCTTTCAGTAACACACACTGTAAGCGGTCACTTCCCATGTTCGCAGTTGATTTGACGCTATTATCTGGAAATGTCCTCACTTGCACTCTCTTTTTTTTACCGGCGAGGAAGGAAAAAACCTAGACATTGCAGCTTAATAGATTCAGCCATAAACAAGTATTTCAAAGCAAAATCAAACATAAGCTTTTTTAACGGATTAAACATTGAATGTTATTGCATAAGCTTTTTAACGGATAAAACATCGAAGGTAATTGCATATTTATCTATTTAATGAAATATCTACATAAACTTTTTAAAAGTTACTTAATTATAATTTTAGGCCAAAAAAATATGTGAACTTTGTTCATATAAGCTAGGTTCTAAGACGATAAAGGCACGCAAAAAATGTACTGTTTGACAGTGATTCTATTTGCTATCAACCCGAAATGTTTTGATATCCTGATGTTACCTCCACGCCTCATCCATTTAATTTTTTTTTCAACTTCTGGTAAACTTTTTTAAATGGGGCATACAAGAAGAGTGCGATTAATTGAATTGGCTGGTTCCCGATCCTACAACAGTATAAGACTCCTACGGTTGAAGAATCGGGAACCAGACTATTGATTGGATTTCTTAACCGGCTGATTACCAGTAAATCACCGGAGTAGCATAAACGAAATTTTCATAAACTACCGAAGTCCAATTTTAATTGAATGATAGCCCACCAACTTTTAAAACATATCCTGTACGTGGTAGAAATTAAAAAAAATGACAGTGATATTTTGTAAATCCTCAAAGTTTCCGAGAACAGTTGGAAATAACTAGTTTTTAACCCGTCAAACAAGATTGTATTGAACCCGCTCGGCGAAGCACTCATTTTCTAAAACTTTACGTTTAAGCTTTTAGTTCAAAATACTTTTAATAAACAGTAACTTTTTAATATGTAATCGATGAAAGGCCGGAAACTTTAAAATCCGTTTTCATTGCGGGATAATGCTTCATGTAAATATTGAAGGGTCAAATAAAAAAAAATAAAGCTGACTTGTTCAATGGCGGAAGAATCATATTTTTATAGTTCCATTGTTCATAGATTACAAATAAGTGCTTGTAGTTGATAAGACCTTTGAAACCGAGATTTATAAAGTTACAAAATTTTACAACCTGATACTTGAAAGGTAAATATATGGACAAATGATTGTAACTGTTAGAGATGTATTGATTTCAATAGTCATCATAAATATTCATATTTGATATCATGAATTTCTGAAATCTGTGACCTTTTGTTTTAAGAAAATTGTTGAATCATCCATGTACTTTATACAATTATTGAGCACTGTTTAAGGTAATGTGTGCGTTATTTCAGCGATATTTAAAATTCATTTGCTTAAAATTCCGAATTATTTCGATAAATATTTTAATGTGTATGATAAAATATGATAAAAGAAATTTATGTGGACTTGAAATAACCGCGCTCGATTGAGCTAATACTAGGGTTGAATGCAAATGGATGAAAAATCGAATTAATGTTTAAAATATTCTGAAGGTACTGTTAATTTATTAACAAGTGAAAATCATTCTTAATGTTTCACAATTCCGTTTAACTTTTAGAAGTTCTAAACGACAGGAGTTAAATTATATTTGATAGAATAGTTTTAAAATAACTATAAGAAAGTGTGACTGAAGTTCTTTCACCTTCTATTTCGTTTTAAAAATCAAATTTAGAATAATTGCTTTAAAAATGTAAGTTTGGTTTGTATTAAATATCTTCGTTTAACTTATAAAGCGAGAATAACGCAAACATAATATTTATCAGATATTGTAATAATTATCATATGGGTTTACTTTTTATGTTTTGATAAATTTTGAAAAATTTCAACAAAAAAGCGGACGTTTCTAAATAATTACATATAACACGTTTTAAGATTGGATTTTTAGAAATATCCAGAGAAATAAAATTACTTAATAGGAATCGGTTAATTAAAAAAATACAGGAACGTTTTAACTTTGAACAAATGAAGAGCAAATGTTTCATTACTGGATTTCAGAAAATCTCGGCGTCAAGGTCGACTCCCGTACATTTCATCAATCAGTGACTGCAGACTATTAAGTGATAAGTTCGGACCAGATCGGCAGTCGGAGCCTAGTCAGCCAGGACAAGGATCAGACCGGCAGCAGCCAAAGCCCTGTAAAGCACTAACATTTGTCCGGCGGGATTCAGAACCCATCGGAAGAAAAACAGTTCGACCAAGCTGTTTCAGTGAATTGAAACTTCAAGCTTTTAGTGAGAACGAGCAAAGCTTGAACATCAATTGTCAGGATTATTTATTAAATCTAGCAAATAAAGATCAAGTTGGTAGCCTTAGCGAAGCCTCTCACAAAAACTGCCGCCACGTACGTGGACATGATACCATTGATGCTTTTAGTTCAAAAACGCCGTACTTTTCTAACTGGAAAATAACTGGATTTAAAGCTGACAAGGTTTGTAAACATTCTTCATTTTGAAGCGTTGTTATTTTTTTTAATTTGGCAGCGACAAAATCTTATTTCTTAGCTTTCATGTGTCTATTTATCGGCTCTACACAAGAAAAACATTGGATGTAATAAGGACTTGGAGTATCTGACATGCAACAAATTTTCGTGCAATATAAATCGCGCAATTTAATTATTCCGAGTTATCTCTGGTTAGATTTCTCAAGGGGTTGTAATGCCTTAGTGTGAAATATGCGTGGTAAAGTCGTGACAAAATTAAAATACATCCTCATTATCAAGATGACCAGTTGTGATAAGAAACAAGTCAACAAAAATGATGTGAATGCCCATATTTTGACTAGAAAATGACTCAAGATTAATCAATGTACTACAAACTGTCGAGTTTTTTCATAAAAAGAAAATATTAAGGTCAAGTTGTAAGTTTTTCTCTGTTCTGTTTTAAAGATAATTCTAACCAGTGTCACAGCGATGTCTGAAGAAACTCAAGAAGTAACACCGGAGTTCGTGACGTATATAAAGGAACGCGATGCCGCGCTTGAGGAGACCCGGAAAGCCCAATCTGACCTTAGGGAGACACAGGTCAAATTGTATGATGCTATTCTGCAAATTGAGGAACTGGAAAAGGTGAACACTTAATAAATTTAAGACCCTTTTCCAATGATAATAATAATAATAATAATAATAATAATAATAATAATAATAATAATAATAATAATAATAATAATATTATTATTATTATTATTATTATAAATTTTAATAAAATATTCGGGTTGTATCTTCTGATTTCTCTAACATCACTTGACTGCACTGACACTCGGGTCCTTATTTATTTCAGGTATGCTATAAAGTAGTGTTTATAATCGTTTTTGCTTTGCAAACAATAGCAGTAATTACGCCCGTTTTTGCTTACCTATGTGTCTGGAATGAACTAGATCATATTCAACGCATCCAGGTCTCTTATTAAAAATCGATACATCGACACATGCAAACCATGTTATAATCAGCCAGTCACACGATTTGGGTATAAAGGTCCACCAACAACGAAGCCAAAAACACAGCCTGTGCTCGCATTATCATGTCAGTTCACATAACAGGACATTATAAACATTTCAATCAATTTTCAGAAAATAAAGGAATATGAGGTCAATCAAAAGACAACAAAGACAACAGGACAGAAAAAGACAGGGACAAGCGGAGCGGCCTCAAAGAAGAAATCAGATACCTCACAGAAAGGAAACACACTTACTGTTAAAGGGACAGACGCTAAAGGCAGCACACTGTCGCTGAAATCTGCCGCGGTTGGTTCCAGGAGCAGTCCTGTGCCACCGGTATCGTACCACCCACCCATTGCTATCTTGGAACCGTATGCTGATTCGCGGGAGTACTACTGGGTAAGTCTGCTAAGGAAAATAATATTGCCGGGCTTCCTCTTATTATAATGTGATGGACAATGGTCAGACTGGCTCCGACAGGCACTTCAATATTGTGTTTTTATCACTACTTTGCTCTCAGAAAATAGATGGTTTGACATAAATCTGAATTACACAGTAAGAAATTAAGTGAAACAATAAAATTTGTGAAAATTCTAATTTTAATAAAAAATATAACCATCTAGACGGATGCAAGGCTAAAAAATGGTAAGATCCGCTTAATTAAACAATCATGGACACAGGTTTTCTATATATTTTCAAGGAATTGCAAAGGCTTTAACACTTTGCACTGGTTCAGTGCAGGTTCTATAAACATTTCGGAACTTACTTGGCGCAGGATAGAGACACATATTTTGTTCACTCTATATTATGATATTGTAGAAAAAAGTGCGTGGTGTTGCTACGGCATTGACTTCTAAAGAATGAATTATTTTATTGATTTTCAGAAACTGGCTGAAAAATTCCAGACATTGCCGATGTTTCAAATTCTTGACGCCGAGAAAAAATTCATGAACGCGGATATCGACAAAAATGGGGTAAACTGTATTTGATTTCTGTTATTGTTATTTGCCTTTCTTTTCTGAGATGTATGTGTTATGGTGAGGTGTTCTGTTGACACCTAGATGAATAATACACGGGAAGTCCTTAAATATAAATCTTGTAAAAACCGACACTTACTTTTTATTCTCCCGTTAAATTAAGCTTTATCGCCACACATATATTTGACAAAATCTATTTCTTTGAAATTTCTTGGTATTCACCCATTCTCATTTAATATCTCGTGTTGTTTGAAGAAATATAACAGAATACTTAAATCGGGAAATGTGTAAACTTTTCTTAAATAATAGCTCGTTTTGTTTGGCAAAATATAACTGTTACAGAAGACTTGAAAATGATCTGGAAATTCAGAAAAGTGTACAACAGAACTTTCAATTATCAGTATATTCACAGTGAATACTATTATCATATATTCCAGTATATAGATAAGAACGAGCTGGACAAGGTCTTGTCGGACACGGTAGGGATGTTTGTACCCAAGCAGCTCGATGAGATCTTTAAAGAAGTGGATATAGACAACAGTGAAACAATAGACTTTTATGAAATACTCGTTGTAAGTAAATTTGATACAAAATGCAGTTATTTCACAAAAAGATAATATATTGTACCACAATCGCATGGATATACTTCAGTAACCAGAAAAAAGTGTGATGTGCATATAAGGAATGACACAGCCTCCTCACACAACCAAAAAGTAAAGAGGAACACAGAACTTGGTTTAATATGTAAGAATGCGCACCACCGGTATTTATAGGTCATAAGTCATGAGTGGCATAACCATTTGGTGCATTAACGACGGCAATTTAAGCATGCACCAAACAATCGCAATAACAGCGCAGTAAGTTTTCTACAACGTCATAGGGGTACCGCTGGTTGGCAGTAAGAAGCAATTGTCAACTGGTTTAAATGACAGAATAATATAAGTAATATTATCAATTCAATTCTGATCTATACATATTTTGTCCTTTAACTACTACTACTGTATATGTTTATTAAACAATTTGTAATACCACGTTTTTCAGGTTCTGAATAAGTTGTTCACCCGACGAAAAACGAATCTACCCCAGTCAGTGCAACAAAACTACACAAAGACATGTACCATTCAGTAACAGTTGATTGCTGTTTAAACGTGTTTTATACGTTCAGAGAATGAGTGCCAAAAAGGATCTATCGTTTCCTCTTGGGAGCTTGGACAGTCACATTTACTAAACATGCTTACATTTCGGTAGCTAGTAACAATATTGTAACTAAGTGCCGGTCTAGAAACTTCATGAGCGAATGTTGAAGCTTTTCTTTTTCTCCATAAGCTAGTACGCACTGAATTAGATTTCGCTAAGATTGTTTTAAATAATAAATAACTCAAACAGTAGATAAATGTGAAACATCAGTAGAGCATTTAAAGCAGATCGCTTGCATGTTGTAAAAAGGATAAGTGTTTATGAGAATTTGTTGCATTCTAGCTGATGCTGGTTATTTTATTTTGTGTAAGAACAAATGATACTTTATAATGCTTATGCAATTAGTATGATAGCTAAATAAACTGAGTATAAAATGATAGTTTCTGTAATTTGATTGTTTATTACATGGCAAGCGAAAGGAAATCAACCGCTCATAAGCAGAGTTTTTAAATTGATTTCCAAGAAAATTGAGTTTCACCAATACCTTACTACTGACCATTTCCCCGAAAATTAACTGATACAACCCCCCCCCCCCCCTTAAGGTAATTCATTCTTCCACACAATACAGTTTTACTCGTGATGAGCGGTGAAAATAAAATTATCATTTTTTAACAATTTCCAAAAATACAGTTATTATATTGTTATAAACAGATGAATGGTGATAATAACAGAAGACAAAAGTTGAAAAAAAAAGAAATTTGTTATAACAGTATTAAAATGTGGCACCTGCTATGCTGTCTAATCTGGGTGTCAAAATAAATCACTTTCCACTCAAATAAATCCAAAATAATTAATTACAATATCCAGTTCAATGTTCTATCTAGGGCCAACCAGTTATTTTTTCAAAATAACTTGTATAACCCAATATTTTGATTTTTTGCCATGTTCGGTGGCTTTCAATGTTCCCCTTTTTGTTTTGTTTTTTTATATTTTGTTTAAAAGCAGTGAAAATACTCCTCTGGAATTTATTGGCATTTCATTGGATATCATAAATAAATTTGGAATTATTTTCCAGAATTGTTTTTAATATGCTATTTACTTTGATAAACACAAAACAACAGTTTTTGGTAGAATTTTATTTTTGAATAATAGCATAGCCAATATGCAAGAATAACTAAAGCATTTATATATTTAATATGAATATCATGAAAAAAATGAATATAATTAAAAACAGAATATATCACATAAACAAGAACTGATTGGGAATGTAGAAAATGTTTCACACTACCAAACACTTTAAAATAAATGCAAAGTATTCAATCCAGTCACCTCTACTGTATAAATTGTGCAAAAACTATAAATTCTTATTAACATTAGACTTAATATGGTCCAGATATGTTTTAGATTTCCGAAAAAGACTAACCAAGGAAGGTATGTTTAAAAAACCAACAAAACACCCCAAAATAATTTAAACAAATTTAAACTGAGATTGTGTCCGCATGACACTCAAAAGCCCCTACTTCTGCATAGTTTACATCTTAATAAAATTGTAAATCAGCTGTTTTTGCATTACTTTCTCATAAAAGACACATGTCATATACATTTATTACACAACAATACCAAAGGGTCAAAAACAAAATTTTACTTTGACTCTTCAAACTAATTCATATGTTTCCTACTAAACAATTTATATACTCAACAAAAAATGTTTTGCAACGCAGGCGCTGATCAATTGTTAGTCTTTGATATGGAGGCATTTTAGCTTGCTGCAAATGTACAGTTTTAATGCCAGTTCCCTACTAAACGTCAAAAGTTATCTCAAAAAAGACACTCACCTAGCCTGGGGATCAAGCATAGGCATATCAATGGGGTGACACTTCTCACTCATTTGTGAAAAAATCTGCTGATTTGTGAAAAAATTACAGCCAAGATCCAATCATTTTCGTCATTCTTTTTCAAGCATTATTGATAAAAGCTTCAATTTGCATAAAGGATATTATGCTGGGACAATAGTTCTTTCATATTAGGATGGTTCTGTATCACTTGTTAACTTTCGTTGTTTTTAACTGTTAAAAAATGCAAAAGTTGCAAAACATTTTTTGTTGAGTATATTTTGTAATTCTATATACTGGTCAGTCTATATAAAGCAAATGATTTTTTTAAATAAAATGTGCATGAATTAATGAAAACAATACAACAAAAGGTATGCAAACATAAAATTATAATGTTTAAATAGGCCTTTTAAAAATTGTCAAAAACCACATCTGCAAATAATAATAATTGTTGTTAAACAGCAGACCTACAGAAAAGGTGGGTTTAAATCTTTACTCCATAGATACACCTTTATGGTGTGGGTTAACAGTGTAGATCCAGATCAGCCAGCACATCTGTGCCATCTAATCAGGATCTACAATGTTCGCTTTTAGATTTACTTCTGACCAAGATATGACCAGTGCTGATACAGATTAGATTGCACTAATGTTAAGGCTGATCAAGGCTGATAAGCGCCCAAGATCATAAAAATAAATCTGGAGATCAGTCTCAAATCTCAAGCATCTGATTGGCTGAAATGGCGACAAGTCGCCATTTCAGCCAATCAGATCCTTGAGATTTGAGACTGATCTCAAAACTTAGTTTTATGATCTTGGGCCAAGATCTACACTGGTTGCACATGTGATAAAATGCATATATATATGGAGTAAACGGTAAAAAACAAAATACATGTACTTGATTTGCAGATTTTCAAATAACTTCTTTATGAGACTATACATATTTGACTCTTATGGCAAAAACAACAAAGCAAGTCAAAACATCATGATTAACAATAACTATTTCTACATATTTAGCCGTCTACTCCATTTATACCGGTTTTATAATGTGTGTGACCAGATAGCTTAGGCTGAAACATACACGAAGTCAGATCTGGATCTACACTGGTTGCTTCTTGGTCAGAAATATCCTAAAGAATCAAAAGCAAACAGTGCAGATCCTTATCAGGTGGCATAGATCTGGATCTATACTGTTTGTCCATGCAATAAAGGTGTATCTGTAGATAAAAGGGTTGATAGGTAAATGAATTCACTAGTAAAACTTACTTTTTCTGCAATCAAGTTTAAATAATACAAGACAATGTACAACAAACAATACTGTGAATTATGAACACATTGAATCAGATCATCAAATACAATAAGGAATGCTCAACAACAAGAAAAAACATGGACCAATAAAAAGGGTTATGTATCTTAACATATTCATATGTTAAGCTGTAATTCCTCCACCCCCTTCAAAATAAGTCTTGTTCAGAAACCACATACAAATAGAGGGTTGTGTGCAAGATTGTCATAACTATATTGCAGTAACAACAGAGTTATAGTAGTCTTGCAGGCAACCCTTGTCATGTTAACCATTGCTTACTCACAAAAAGTACAATACTTAACTTTAGTAACAATTTTAAACTTTATTCCATATACATGCATGTTATCGCATGTGCAAACAGTGTAGATCCAGATCAGCTCGCACATCTGTGCCGTCTGATCAGGATCTGCACTGTTCTTTTTTGGTAAAAAAAATAACCTAATAAATAAAAATGCAAAGAGTGTAGATCCTAACGAGACGGCATAAATATGCTGGCTGATATGGATCTACACTGTTAGCACACATACAATAAAGAAGTATATATGGAGGCCAGGGATAACTGGCAATCATGTAAGAATTGTGACTACTTACTCAACAAAATGCACTAGAAAATGTTGATAATATTGTGGCAGCTTTTTAACCAGACTTTTCACCATGCCTCAAAATGTTTATACAGCTCTCCAAATACTGTTAAAGACCTAAGCTCACCCTAAAATCTTAACTATGACTAGAAATGTGTCCATAGGACACGGATGCCCCCGCTATGCATCGTTTCCAGATGCTAAAGTGCAATGATGGGAATAATAGCATTTCAAAGACAGTGATGTTCGAGTAATTATAAGAATATGCATAAACTTGATGATCAAGTAAATTATTTGTATTTGTGGCACTGTTGTCTTCTCATTATGGAAATGTCTGTGAAGAAGTTGGTGGTAATGCAATGCAATGTCATAGTGAACATTTGTGCCAAGTTATTTTGAAATCCCTTCATTCATAAAGAAGTTATAGCCCGAACAAGTAAATTCAAGTTTTAGTAACTGTGACCTTGACCTTGGACTTACAGGCATGGGTAATGTACGCAACACACCGCCTTGTCATGGTGAACATTTGTGCCAAGTTATTTTGAAAACCCTCCATTCAAAACAAAGTTATAGCCCGGACAAGGAAATTCTATTTTTAGTAACAGTGACCTTGACCTTGGACCTACAGGCATGGACATGGTACACAACTCACCACCTTGTCATGGTGAACATTTCTGCCAAGTTATTTTGAAATTACTATATTCCTAATGTAGTTACAACCCTGACAAGAAAATTCTATTTTAGTAACAGTGACCTTGACCTTGGACCTAGGCATGGGCATGGTATGGGACACACCATCTTGTCATGATGAACATTTGTGTCAAGTTATTTTGAAATCAATCTATTCCTAACAAAGTTACAGCCCGGAAAAGAGAATTCTATTTTTAGTAACAGTGACCTTGACCTACAGGCATGGGCATGGTACGCGATACACCGCCCTGTCATGGTGAACATTTGTGTCAAGTTATTTTGAAATCCCTCCATTTATAATGAAGTTACAGCCTGGACAAGAAAATTCTATTTTTAGTAACAGTGAACTTGACCTTGGACCTTCAGGCTTGGGTATTGTGCGGACACACTGCCTTGTCATAGTGAACATTTGTGCAAAGTTATTTCAAAATCCCTCCATTCATAACAAAGTAACAGCCCGGACAAGAGAATTCTATTTAAAGTAACAATGACCTTGACCTTTGACCTACAGGCATGGTACGTGACACACCGCCCTGTCATGGTGAACATTTGTGCCAAGTTATTTTGAAATCCCTCCATTCATAACAAAGTAACAGCCCAGACAAGAAAATTCTATTTTTAGTAACAGTGACCTTAACCTTGGACCTAAAGGCTTGGGCATGTATGTGACATACCGTCTTGATATGATGAACAATTATACCAAGTAATTTAAAAATCCAATAAGAAATAACAAAGTTACAGAGCGGACAAGATTTTGCAAGAAAATTCTATTTTTAGTAACAGTGACCTTGACCTTGGACCTACAGTCACGACACACCGCCTTGTTATGGTGAACATTTGTGCCAAGTTATTTTGAAATCCCTCCATTCCAAACAAAGTTAAGGGCAAAGTGTATATTTTTCTTAACACAAAATGTAAGTGAAAAAGGGGCATAATTTGAAAATATTGGAAGCATGGTTATGGGTCTTGTTGGTTATGATGTAGATTTTGATGGTGAAAATATATTTCAAGTTTCAAGGCAGTATCTCAAGTAGTTTTTAAGTTATGGGCAAAATGCACAAAATATAAGAAACAAGATATATTCCTATTAAAACTAATGTAAATGGAAGTATCAAAGGGCCATAACTTCTGAACAGAACATGTAAGAGCAAAACCCCACCTTTTTGCACAACAACATATCAGGCCAAGCATTGTGGTAAAGTTTCATCAAATTCCCAGCAGAGGTGTAGGAGGAGTTGCGTTCACAAGATATATTCCTATTAAAACTAATGTAAATGAAGTTATCAAAGGGCCATAACTTCTGAACAGAACATGTAAGAGCGAAACCCCACCTTCATGCACAACTACCTATCAGGCCAAGCATTGTGGTCAAGTTTCATTAAATTCCCACCAGTAGTGTAGGAGGAGTTGCGTTCACGAGATATACTCCTATTAAAACTAATGTAAATGGAAGTATCAAAGGGCAATAACTTCTGAACGGAACGTGTAAGAGCAAAACCCCACCTTCATGCACAACTACATATCAGGCCAAGCATTGTGGTCAAGTTTGATTAAATTCCGACCAGTAGTGTAGGAGGAGTTGCGTTCACGAGAATATCGGACGGACAGACGGAAAGACGGACAGGAGCAACTCTTAATGCCTGTCACCATTTCATGGCGGGGGCATAAAAAAGGGTTGGCCTATATCCCTACATGTTTGTTTAAATACCTAAAGTGTTCTCAGTTGCTAGGGAAACTTAAAAAATGATGCAATTTCAAGAATCAGAAGTCTCAATAAATATGCATTTAATTAACAACATTAACACCATAATAATGTCATAATATTTTAAATATTTTTGGGATGGAGAGTGTAATAAACATTCAAAAGCCTTTAAGTAGAGCATTCATACCAAAATTTTAAAGCTTATATTACTTTTAATTAAAAATTAACTTTAACATTAAAAAACATTTACAAATACTGGGTATCATATAACATGTATATACAACAAAAACAAGTTCATATCGAGTTTTACAATAATACATTGGTATATATTTTATATTGTTAATCATAACCATATACTATAATTGACTAAATAATCAATAACAAAGATTTACAGTTAGCATATACTAAAATAAGTATGTAAGTTCCATCACACCTGTTATTATTTGTTTACTTCATAGAAATAAGTAAGTTTTATTAATAGTTATCATTATGTGATAAACAGCCCTGTAAAATCCTATCTAAATAATTATTTTATAATTTACTATTTTACTCAATTTCATGTAATTTTTTATCAATATAATACTGAAATCTACCGGTATTCTTATTATAAAACACCTATTTGTTCGTCATTTTAAACTTGGTATTTTCTGAGATGTTGGCAATTTTAAATCAAAACACATAAATAACACTGCAGCAATAGATTACACTGATTGTTTATGATCTTGGTTATCAATTATTTTCTCTTTATATAGCATGCTATAGATTTTCAGATCTAGTTAGGGCACCAATTAATAAATTTCTTCTGCTGAGCAGACAATAAAAATACAATCAAACCTCTGTTACACATGAACCAATCCCCAAAAGTGTTAACTATAATGTTTACAACAATTTATTACTGTAACAAATGAACACATTTTGAAAAAAAAACATTACAGAAAAAACATCCTTGCACAGAAGATCTGTTTTTGTCTTCTAATAAATACATTTATCATTGCATAAATATGAACTTTTTGATGCTAAAGATGAACAACTGCTGTAATGACTATAGTGTTTTCATCACAGGTCTTTTTTTTAAACAGAATTGGAACTACATCTATCTAACACTACACATGTATATCATAATGGAATATATGTAATAAGCAACAACAATTTTAACTATAAATTATAACAATAAATTATTAAGAACTGAATGAGATGCGCCATTGTGTAAATTCTTTGGAATTCGAAATTCTAACAAGCTCTTTGTTGAAAAAAATGCTATAAAATACAAAGAGTAACAATTTCAAATGAAAAAAAAAATCAAACTGTTATCCAGATAAAATAAGCTAGTACAAGTTCATATAATACCCTGTTAACAGGATCTATGGTTTGCTGCTTTACCCTTTAATCTATATCAGGTGTTTTAATGCATGTAAGCCCTTTGTAGATCTTGATCAGCTAACACATCTGTGCCATCTAATCCAGATCTACGCTGGCCACATCTTGGTAAGAATATAACCTAATGAATCTAAAAGTTGACAGTGAAGCTCCGGATAGGTTTTACATAAATTATAAAACTTAGTTTTATAAAATATCACACTGGAAAGTACAGAGTTAACTACTTTTCAATGAAAGAACTACGGCTTTATTAGCATATAAGAAAAAACCACAGTCACCCAAAAGCATAGCCTTCACACACAGCTTGTAATACAGCTTAAAACAATTAAGTAATTTTGATGCTTGTATGAATACTGAAAAAATCAAATATAACATCGAACATAATGATCCCAGTTCACAACAAAAAATGATACTACATGGTTTGTATGGCATCATACATAATATTTGGCATCAAATGTCACTTTTGAACTACAGCAAACAACATTAAAAACAAGATTGCACTCCCTATACCTACATTACAATGATTCTAACCACTTTACTCCATATAAACAGGTTTTATCTCAACCAATGTTCATGCAGATCTGGGCACAAGATCATAAAAAGTTTTGAGATCAGTCTCAAATCTCAAGGATCTGATTGGCTGAAATGGCGACAGTTGGCCATTTCAGCCAATCAGATGCTTGAGATTTGAGACTGATCTCCAGATTTAGTTTTATGATCTTGGGCCCAGCTGGCATCTCCATGTGTAGATCTGGATCTACACTGCTCACTTATTGGTCAGAAATAACCAAATGAATCTAAATGCAAACAGTGTAGATCCTACATAGATGGCAAGGATGTGCTAGCTGTTCCGGATCAAGATCTACACTGTTTGCCAACGGAATAACAGCCACATCCTACGGAGTTAGGGGTTAAATATTATCATAAATTGTGTTTTACAAATGTACACTTTTAGTTAATATTGATAATGCTTGTAAACTGACTAAGAACATGTCACTGAAAAACACAGCCAAAAGAATTAAAAGTTTTTAAACCCTTTCCTCCATAGACACACCTTTATTTGGTGGGCACAGTGTAGATACAGATCAGCCGGCACATCAGTGCCTTCTTATCAGGATCTGCAAAGTTTCGCTTTACGATTTGTTAGGTTATTTCTGACCAAAATGCAACCAGTGCAGATCCTGATCAGACGGCACGGATGTGCCGGCTGATCTGGATCTACACTTGTCGCACATGCGTAAAAATGCACATATATGGAGGAAAGGGTTAATTTTAATTGTTCTCACAAAGTTATAATCACAATTCTAATCCAACATCTCATTAATTTTTGCCCTGTTCATATAAAATTATCCTTCTTGTGCCATAAAAATGTCACAACCATTTTAATATCATTTTTTTTTCCTGATTCAGGAGTCCAAACAGTGTTTAAATAGCCACATTTTTAATACCATAAGGTTAAAAGATATAAATGATCATATTTTTGAAAAATATGCAAAATTGGGAATGTATATCTAATATATTATATTCTAATATTATTAATAAAACTATGGACTAGCAGATACAGAGTTTTGTCAGTACAACCCCATACCCCCAGCACTTTAAGTGCCACATACACTGTGATTAACCTTTCACTCAATTGATACAGCTTTTATAACAAGGCAAACTGTAGATCCAGATCAGATGGAACATCTGTGCCATCTGTTCAGGATCTACATTGTTTGCTTATAGATTAATTAGGTTATTTCAGACCAAGATGCAACCAGTGCAGATAAGGATGGAAAACCACGGCTGTGTTGGCTGAAGCGGATCTACACTGGTTGCATATCCATTAAAATGCCTATAAATTACAGGTTAAAATCTTGCAAGTGAAAAACATGTAATTGCACAATCATGCATGTTTGATTTTTTATTTGATACTGCTAGTCTCTTTTTTCTTCATTCTTCCTCAAGAACTATGTTTATGCTGAACTCTTCAATTTCTATAAATAAAATACATTAAATACCTTTTTTCTATTATTAGACGAGCCCTGTTTTTTTAAGAAATAAAGCATTCTTTTGTCATTAAAAATGAACCAAAAAGAAACAACAAATCACCGAGTCTTTCTACAACAGTGTCCTAACAATATTTTACATGTTGAGTGAATACAATTTTTCTAGCCATGTTTAAACAAGAGCTTGATAAACGGCGTCTGTTAAGTAAGCTACATCTTTCTTCCTGCACACTGTTTATTTCATGTTCAAAATACAAAGTACAATATTTCTTAACAACAATAAAAGCTAGGCCAATGTGTGACTTCTTGACAAAAATGTTTTACAAGAAACAACACAAGTACTTTGTTTAATTATACCATGCAAGTGAAACTCATTACTTTGGTGTATTTTAAACCTTTGTCCTAACAATGTCATATTATCACCAAAAATGGCTAGTTCTTACTCAATAATGTAGTAGTTTCTTTGGTTCTAGTGATCTAAAGGACCAGGCCGGGCACAATCATACACTCCTTGTCCTTGGCTGGTTCCCATATACATATGGACATGTGGTCTTTGCTCTGGGTACCAGTGCACCAAATTAATCAAGCCAGATACATTTAGACCCCTTGTCCAATTACACTAATACTGGGCTGGTTCCCACTCAGTGATGTTGTCATCACTCTGAGGACTGGTGTACCTGTCTGTTCAGGCTGGGTACCATCTGGAAGTGCCTCATTTGGCAGCAGCTCACTCTCACCATCCATGGTCTCGTAAGCTTCTTCTTGTGGTTCCCGCAGATCAATATAGCGTATACCACTGCAAGTATAAGTGACGGCATAATAGATACATCATCCCATATTTACAGGTTTTACTGTGTGTGATCAGTGTAGATCCAGATAAGTCTTCACTTCTGATCTAGATCTACACTAGTTGCTTCAGAAATAACCTAATGAGTCCTAACAGTGAACAGTGTAGATTCTTATTTGCTACAGATGTGCCAGCTGATCTGGATCTACAGTTCCCACAATCAATAAAACCTGACCCAGGCAAAATGCCGCAAGCAACTCTCCTGCAAGGGGAATTTGTCCAACGTTAGAAAAAACCAGCAAGATATAAAGGGATTTCAATGGCTGCTGATTCTTGCATCTGGATGCAAGCAAATTTGAACTTTTCCACTTCTAAATCCCACCGACCGGTTTCTGAGCTTCAGGTCATTTCGATGCATGAGAATTTAAGAAATGTCAAAATTTGCAAGAATTAAGATAACTTTTTTCATTTTAATACAATGTAAATATTTATTTGACCTTTGAAAATAAATTACAATAAAATCACATTTTTAAAAGCAATTTTGTTAAGTAGTAAAGTTCACTGAATACAAGATATGACTCACACTGATCTGATTATGACCCCTTGAAATATGGCATGAGGGGTCAAATGACCCCTTGTTTTCATAAGTTCTAAAAAACACTGTTTGATAGGAAACACTTACATGGTAAATGCTACTGGGATCACCAGAAGGATGACAGAGATGACGAACACAAAGCCCGCGTAGTAATGTAGTGTGTTCGCGTAGATAACCTGGAACATTAGTGGGGCCAGGAAGTAGGATATACTCTCCCCACAATGCATCAGTGCAAACAATGAACCTGAAATAAAGAACAAATATTGCCGACATAATGGTAAACCTGTTACTTCATAGATACATATTTATTGCAGTGTAGATCCAGATCAGCTGGCACATCTGTGCCGTATGATCAGAACCTATACTACCAATACTAGTATGTGACCAGTGCAGACCTAGATCAGGGCCCAAGGTTATAAAACTGATCACCATTTCAGCCAATCAGATGCTTGAGATTTGAGACTGGTTTCCATGCTCAGTTTTATAACCTTGGGCACAGATGGCACATATGAGCTGGCTGATCTGTATCCACTGGTCGCACATGCATCAAAATGCATATTTATGGAGTTTAAGATGTACACAGTATTTTCTAAATTTAAGCACAATCTTTATCTTTAATTCTTGTTTTTGATGCCAATAGTTTATTAGGACACCATGCTGTGAATGGTTTTTGAAAGAAGATAAGCAGGTTGTGAAATATTCATTAGAGATTAGAATTCACAACAGTAAGATCCCTAGTAATGATTTCATATTTATTGCACATGTTCAAAGTAAATGTGTTGCTTATGTTATACAAAGTTACTGTGTAGTAGACCTTTAGAAGAACAGTCTGATCAAGGTCTCAATATGTGTTATTATCTAAATTTTTTAGTAAATTTCTGCTAAACACCCAATAATCCATGAATGGATTGGTCCATATTCAAAGTAGCAAGTCCATTTACATAAATTGAGAGGATAATGAGTTCAAGAATACCTTGTTCTGCTGGATCAATCCCCTTGGCAACAATAGCTCTCATCATTGGAAATGGCAGCAACTCTAATACTAGCAGCAAAATACCTGAAAACAACAACAAAAAAATTCACAGCTCTGTAATTTTTTAACACAGAAGAATAATTAAAAAGTTAATAATGTGACCGCTAAATATTACTGTCCCAATTAAAATTTTTGGTAAGTAGTCTAGGTGGGCAGGAGGGGAGCCTTTAAGAGGGTAAGGGGTGCAGATGGTCCGGACATACATTAAAGAGAGAGCAAAAAAACATAGTAATAAATAGTGAAAATACTGAACAGCCCTAGTCAGTGATATTTATGCAAAACATAAACATTTAATGGTCACGTTACCATCCTTTTCACTTTTATCTGTAAGCCATTGGTATTATTTAGCTGCTAGCAAGATATTCTAAAATACAATGTAGTGTGTTTGATTCTTACAAGTGTTTTCTATTTTTTATTTTGTCTATAACAATCAACAGACAACTTACCAAAGTAGATGACTGTATCATTTTGAACCACAGCAATCCAAAGTGTACCCAGGGCTTTAGACAGGAAACCAGCAAATGCAATGTGAGTCTCTGTAACATAGGCTCTCAGGAAAGGTGGTACCAGCCCAGTGCTTACAGCAGCACATGCCATTGCAACTGACAGGAATACACCAATCTGGGTGGCTGGCCAGGCCATTGGCTGTCCAAGCAGGTACAAAACAAGTGTGTTGATCTGGCCTAAATGTACAATAGCGTAACTTTGGAAAGCCAATATTGCTAACCAAATGCGCACCAGTTTAATATTGTGCCTACATTTGAAAAAACGTGCCATTGGTCCAAATGTGTCAATGCAACAGTTGCCGGAAATTTCTCTCCTTGATGCAGCATGGTTTGTATTTGGCTGAAGTTCTTTAACAAGGAAAAATGATATCAAGAAAGAAATAACACTGCATATAAAGCAGAACCAAAAAGGTTGTAAATAGCCAACCGATTGCACCCAAAATCCCACCATAATATTGCCAACAGCATAAGCTGCTCCGTTTAAAAGTTCCTGTAAAGCTAAGCGACTAGCTCTTTGGTGTGGTTTTACTATGTTTATAGCATAGTAAGACCCGCCTGCAAGAAAAGCAGTCATGCTTCCACACAGGCCCCTTATTGCCGAGGCCATGAACAATCCATCCAGGGACCAGCCTGTATACTGGATCAGTATATATATCAAACAGTAAATCATGCTCCCAAGGGCGGGTAACCACAGTAATATCTTCCTACGTCCTGTACGATCACTAAGAGCTCCGAGAATGATTACTGCTATAACTGCTGGTAACCCTTCTGCAATTTGCAAGCTGAGAATTACCATAGCGGATTCTCTCTGTGCACCATGGTACTGCAGTGTTTCATTTGCCGTCTTGCTATCAACTCCAGTTGGATTAACATGTCTCTGTTTATAAGTTTGCTCTTGTACATATTCTTGAAATAGTGGCAATGACATATGTCGTGCCAGAAAGAACATGAAGTATGCGGCTTCAACGAGATAAGACTGTATAGAATCCAGGAAGCTCATACATTTGTCATTGGCAACTTGAATCTTGGAAGGTGATCTCGGTGGGTTATTTGGTGATGCAGCCATTTTATTTGTTACACGGGTTTAACAAAGATGGAATGAATTTCTTGCAGACAATACTATTGTTGGATTAATCTGACCATTCTGGTTGTTACTTCAGGCATTTATCATGCTATTACACCTGAAAAATATGTAACAAGTATTTCAATAATAAATTATTTCATAAGAAGTCAGTCAACAGTATCATTTTATTATCAGCATCTTTCCTTATCCTGTTGTTATGCTTTACTTCATTTTATACAAATTTCAAAACATGTGCAGTGCAGATCTACATCAGCCAGCACATTGCATCACCTGATAGCAATAACAGTATAAGTACCATTGAAATATGAAACACATACATGTATATATACTGTTATTGCACTAAGGTTATGATTTCTGCCAGTTGACCAAGATGAGAAACGGTGAGAATTAATCTACTGATTAAAAATTTGAACAGATGTTCCAGCTGATATAGATCTACACTGTTGACACATGAATAACAGTCATATCAGATGGTGTAAAGGGTTAAGCATGGGTTCCATTTGACCTGAAAGATGACCCTTTTGACTCTTGAATTTTCCAATTAGCCTCATTTTGACCCCTATTGTTTTACCAGAAGAGTCTTTTTTTCTTAAATGAGGGGTATTTAATTATAATAATTAGCAGAATTCCCTAAAAATAGCTCAGACCCTTGAAATTCAGTAGCAAGTGGAATCCCTGGTTAAGGTGACAACACACGTTACTGAATAGGCAAAACACCCCAACTGACATCTCTGGGGATTCATTGATTCATTTTCATAGATCTTAAATGTCAAATAAGATTTTCTGATATCCTGATCGACTCATTTTAAATTTAAAACAACTAATTATTTACTGTGACAGTCTACTTTCAATTTCCGTTTATTTAACATGCATCAGTAAGTAAGTTGTTTATTTCATCCCTGATTTTTCATTGGCTAATAATTTCTTACAGTAAATTTGGAGGTGCGGGTTTTGGTCATTCGATCCTTGATAGTTGTGTCATAGACTTCGGTTAAGAGTATTTGTAAAGAGTTGTATTTGAAGGTAGAAATTTTGGCAGATTTCACCATTTAGTCTTTGGAAAATTTAGTGTTTTTTCAAAAAGACTAGTCTACTAGAGACGACGTAATTTGGAAGAAAATTAGCAAGGTTGCCTTCGGGCGAGTCTTGAGTTAAATAGTTTTCATTTCAACATTAATTTGTGGTTGTTTATTGAAACATTTATAATTTTCGACTGTGTTATCATGGATAGAAAACAATATATATTTAAAAGTTTTTTTGGTTTTCTTTTTTCTTTATCTTTACTAAGTTTTAATTTATTATTTATGAATTTATCAGGTCTAGGAAACAGCTGTTTTTACAGACTGTCTGTAAATTTACAGACTGTCAGTTTATTTATAGATAAATACATCCGTAAATTTATGGACAAGGGTGGTTTCAAAAGGTGTTAAAAATTAAAATCTTGGTTCTACACCACACTGGGATAAAAATAAATGAAAATCTACAAATAAATTAGTATTGTTTATTGTAAATGAACATAACTTTTTTAAAGAGATCATTATTATGTTCAGATGATTATGTGAAATGTTGTTAGGTCATCGATGACTATGTTGGATAGGAAATAGCAGTGTGAACAAACTTCAATCATTTATATTTATGCCCTATGCTATGCTCTTTTCTATCAGAATTAACAAAAATGCCTTAGATTTGTGAATTTCTAAAATTTGTTAACTTTTGTATCAACCCTTGTCCATAAATTTACAGACACATTTATCTATAAATAAACTGACATTCTGTAAATTTACAAACAGTCCGTAAAAACAGCCGTTTCCTAGACCTGTTTATGGCAGCTAAGGATAATTATGGTCCCAGATTCTTACGTAAGATTATGATAATGAACATTTAATACAAATACCACCCAAACTCTCAGATCCTATTGAACAGAACTTCTGTCAGAGCATTGAATGTCAGATAAAATGACATTTTCAATTTTTTCATGTCGCAGTCATTTCCCTGAGTGACATAAGCAAGAAATGTTGGTTCAACTCGTATTTCGATATGGTTAATACATAGCAAACATCATACGAACACTAGAATTGAATTATAATTATTCATATCGTCACAAGTGACATCAGAATAGCCGAAAATTCCTAGAAATAGTCTGTCGCAAAGGGGAATAATATTAACGTAAACCTTAAGCTTATTAGGAAACAAAACACCGATGTAAGGCCATGTTTTAACGGGTATGGTATAGTTTATTCGAAGTAACTTAAAATTATACAATTCTCCGATAAACTGACTAACCTAGATTTATGAAATGATTGTCGCAAATATACTGGTCAGGAACGTTAAATGCTTTTAAACTTACTTTAACAAACGTAGACGTCACCAACAAACATTAAACTTTGGCTTACTAAGT
>JAZAYU010000522.1:249906-277318 GCA_038501625.1 Corbicula japonica | reverse complement strand
GCTACATAAGAATATAATTATGTCTCATTCCACTATAAATTATAGCGTTACAAAAAAATGCCGTAAAACGGTAAAATGTCCGATAATGTTCGTCTGAATTGTCAATTATACAGATTTATTTTTAGTAAACACAATTCACGTGTGTATTTTCATAAAAAACCCAAACAAATCCGTTGGATACTCGCGTCCTGAAAATACCGCGATAAACAATGTTTAAAATGCGCATAAACTTTCTTGATATGCTTGTAAATGAACATAACGTTTTTTTTTATTCTTCGTTGTTTGACTGAACTTACTTATTTATAAATTTGAAATGATTATTCAACATGTTCTTAATTTTATAATCACTTAGACATATGAACAATAGTAAACGATGCCCCCTCGCGTGCATTTATCGACTAAATATGCTCTTCAATTTTAGAGAGCGCTAAGGGGAGGTAACAATGTGAAAGAACTCTATGGTATACCATTTGGGTCAAAAGATTTCAAATATAGGTGCACCTACAATTTTTATAGGTGCAATCATACTTTTTATAGGTGCACCTATACTTTTTATAGGTGCACCTATAATTTATAGGTGCACCTCCATTTCAAGGTATAGTTGCACCTATAAATATAGGTGCACCTCCATTTCAAGGTATAGGTGCACCTATAAATATAGGTGCACCTTTAAAAAGAAAAGGTGCACCTATAAAAATTGTAGGTGCACCTATATTATTTTTGACCCACTGCATAGAAATTTTCTAGCCAATAACAGAACGGCTAACAAAACGAAAACGCTATTTCCCAATACTTGAGCGTTATTGACATACCAATACTTGAGCGCCTACGTTATAGCCTCGCCTTACAATTTTTAGAAATTACTATCGAGTACATGTCGCCAGGTGGTATTTAAGGCCCCACAAATGTAAGGTTTAGTGTGATGCGATTAAACATCAATGTTTCCTGGACGTGGTCTGTGAATAAGCTAAGCCGATAAAGATTTTCATGTGAATAAAATGACGATCTTGACACGTTTTTACTGTTTATTGCATTGCATAAGCGCCAACCGTCTTAGGGCGGCGACTGCGGCTCCTGCGGCCACAGCTTATGGTTTATGTAAATTTTCAAACTCATTTTTTAAACTATCAGTAAATCAGTTTCAAACAACTTAATTTCTTGAAGTATTATGTGGCCTGCGTTTATAATGTTATACATGTATAACATATTTACTTTATTTTATAAGAGCACTTTCATGACTTTCCGGTTCCGCGAATGGTACAACACTAGTACATGTACCATGGCTTTGTGGATGCAGACATTTGATTGTTCGAATTTCGAATTCTAACACTTTACAAAATAGATGTTAATTTAAACATATATTGGTAAAACGACATAAGCAATTTAAGTATTTGAGAAACAAGATCGCATATCCACTGCATCGAAGCTAAATTCTTCGTCACATCACAAGCGCATGTTAGTCACAGGTTAAGTTAAGTAAGAGAATAAGAGAAAAACTCTCTTTTTTATAAATTGTATTTTCTTTTTACCTAGAAAGTAACAGTGTCCAAGTTATTATAAAATTAACAAAATAGTTCGAAAGAATTTGTCACACACGAGATTCCGCATGCACATAGTTTGTAATTGTTCATGTATAACTTAGAATCTTTATGTGTTCATTATATGCATGTGCCGGTCACTAAGGAGACCTTATTGGTAAATAAACATAATTTCATTAATTTCATGTTTTGGCAGAATTATCATGTTTTTAACACAATGGTAACCTTTATTAAAATATAAAAAGAAAAGATTTATAATCCAAAAATCATTCACCCGAAACATTTCAATAATAAGCAAATCTTCTTTACAAATAACATTTATGAAATATAGATAGGTGACAGATTTTATTTTTGAATAATCAAAAACTGCTAAGAATTCAGAAGATCTGTGAACTTGGCGGCCTAGCGGCATAAAGTTGGCGGTCTAGCGGCGTAGAGTCCTAGCGACGTGAATTTGGCGGCCTGGCGGCCTAAATGTCTGATGAATAAAAGTTTATTATTAAATAAAATAAAGGCTTTAAATCAAATTCAAAAGGCATTTCACGTACACTGCAGCGTACATAACCCGATTAAATGAAGTAGAACTCATTTTGTGATTTCATAATTTTGTGAAGTTGGCGGCCTAAAAGTTTTATGAATGAACGTTTATAATAATATTAAAATAAAATGAAATAAAGGCTCTGAATCAATTTATAAATGCATTTCATTTTCACTGCAGGGTGCAGTCCTATTTTCATCTATTTTTATAATATTGGAGTTCAGGCAGTGTTAACCTAAAAAAGAATCAAGTTTCTTTTCTGCATTTTATAGCTTCCTAAACTTCGGATATATCTCCAACGCACAAATTTATGAATTTCAAAATGTTTGATGCTGTTCATCAGCCAATTAAGTTAAGCAATCGTTTTTAGATATAGAGAGATTGTAAAAAAGCTATAGCGGTGAACATGGAAAATACGAGGCCCATAGCTTAGATATCTGATTCATAGCATTTTCTAGTAAAGCTTTTCCAAGACTTAAAAGGAAATTATGATAGCCACCGAACACAATATGAAAAAAATTGCACACTCGGTTTGATTGAGCCTGTTAATGGGCAGTAATGGAAATGCATAGTACTGTCCACGCCGTCTAGCCCCTGGTTGAGGGCAACTCGATATTTACACCAATAAACAATACAATTTTGATTCATCCCAAACGATGGTGTAAAACATATAGCGGTGAACATGGAACCTTCCATGCGGTATTTTCTGATTAATACCATTCAATGTTCAGCGGCATAAGGTCCCCAGATAAACGAATAGGTTTGTCCTAAACGAGAAAACAATGGGCGTAAGTAAAGAGAACAGACAGACAGACAGACAGAGAGTGTGAGAGAGACAGAGACACAGAGAGAGACGAAGAGAAGGGATCAAAGTAACGCCAAAGGCAAAATTTAAAAAGCAGAAAATATATCCTTGGGGTGATTGAACACCAGTTATATCCAAATCTATATTGGCTGGAATATTGAAACCACCCATGATGTATAAACCATCTATAAACTGGCCGGAAAATTTAAACAAAAGTACATCATCATCATCATGTTTGTCTGTCACAATCATAGTTAACAACAGCAACAAGACATTAAATCAACAACACCAACATCATCATTTTTGTTAAATCACAGTCAAAGTTTACAGCAACAACATGACATTTAAAGAACAACAACAAACAACAAAATCATCATCGTCGTCATCATCAACACATTCAGACATAATCTCCGGATTATTATAATGAAAATTTTTGGCAAGCGTGCTGAATTAAAATTAAGTTCATCCTTTCCTCTACAGATACTCTTATATGTGTAGATCCAGGTTTGCCGTCACATCAGTGCCATCTGATCACGATCTTCACTGTTCGCTTTTGGATTTATTTCTGACCAAAATGCGAACAGTGCATATTCAGATCAGACGGCAAGGATGATTTCAGACTTCAGACTTAAGAGAAATTCTCGTCCAGAAAACGCAGACCTCTTATCCAACTATGATATATGACGACGCCGATGTAAGCATGCAGTTTCAATGCTGTTTCTTTCTATTATGTTCCTATGTTTGATGCAATATAAATTGATTTCAAATGTTAATGTACAGATAAATGCAATTCATACTTTTAAAAGACTTTAAGGTCAGGAGTTGACAAACAGCTAAACCTGGCTTGGAAAACAGAAAAGGATTAAAACATTTAATAAGGTATCAGTAAAGAATTTTTAGCCATAGATGCGAATTGGCCCCGGTCAAATTTGAAGACAATAGGTAAGTGGGCAAACTGTATGCTTCATGGCACTTTAAAATATTTTTAGATGCTATATTTGCAGTTTCACATGTGTAGCTAGGGTCCCAAAAATTTGTCTGACATGCTCTTTTTGACATTGACACTTTCCATGTGAGACAGGTGCTGCGAAACTATACATTTCTGGCTCCGTCTTCAGTTTAACTTGTAATTCTCCAGGGGCATACAAACAAGTGTGGGTTGTGCAAAATCTTGTTTGTTAATACATATATTGAGTATGATTTAATGAAACAGTCGGGAATTTACAATGTGTAAGTGGCAAGCATTTTTTTTGGTTGTTGGCAATAAGAAAGCTGTGGACCGAAGAATGTTTGAAATTTTGCCTCGTCGAAAGACCAGTTTTCGCGACCAAAATTAGAAAGTTAATGTTGCTTAAAATTTAATTGGTATGTTTTAAATTTTATTTTGCTTTGTTTTCATAAAGTGAATGTCATTGTGATGTCAGTTATGTGCCTTTTATGTTTCAGGTTTGTGCTAGTAGGGAGCAAGTGGACTTGTCGTGTCAGCTGTGATTCTTCGGTTTAGCGATATATGAAAAACCCCTTTACTGCCGCCTAAATGGCTAGTCTACAGACTGTTCTCAATATTATCCAAAGCAAAAGCTTTTTATAATGCAATATCTTTTCAATCCTAAAAATTGTCTGTAATAATAAGAAAAGAAACTTAGTAAAGATATACAGTAAGCAAGAAACGAGCAGTTGTAAATTTACTTTGCTGGTCACTTTTGTGACAAATTAAAAATGTTCAAAGTCTTTTTAATGCAAACTGCTTCATCAGTCCTTATTTCAATAAAAAAATGTAAAAAGTAAATATTCATATTTTATTTCCTTTTTTTGCTGTTCAGTGAGAGGTTACGGATTACTTAAATACAACGTGTCATTTAAAACAAATATTAATTATAAGTTTTTTAGAATACTTGTAGACTATTTAAAATGCTAATGTTTCTAGCTTAATCATTAGATCAAACTGCAAAATTGTGAAACTGGAAGTTCATTTTTCATTAAAAGAAAAGAAAATCACCATGCTTGTGTACTACATTGTTATACCTTGTTTTTCGTAAAACATCTGGAAAAATTGCTGGGAGGATCAATTAATGACCTGCTGAGAATTAATGATGATCTATCAGTAGGGAACATTATTAAGTTACACGCTAGAGTATTACAAGTTCAATGGATTCTAACAAAAGGTGTCGTCAATCCATGGATTCATGTGTAAGAAGTCTGAGTTTAGAATAAGAAGACTTACACCATGCTTGTCTCCAAAACAATTAGTGCCATAAGATCAGTTCTGTTATGATTTGGTTAATAATATGTTGTTCCTTATTATGTTACACTTGTGACAAATTTTTATGCTCGATCCTTATTTTATAATTTCTTTGGAAATCTTTTATCTATGAGATATTAAGCTAAAACAACAATGTATGGCAACATGCATGTGAAAATTCATTAGTGATGACCTGTCATAATTCTTCCTTA
The DNA here is from genome assembly GCA_038501625.1 of Corbicula japonica. Classification (NCBI taxonomy): domain Eukaryota; kingdom Metazoa; phylum Mollusca; class Bivalvia; order Venerida; family Cyrenidae; genus Corbicula; species Corbicula japonica. The sequence goes on along the minus strand of JAZAYU010000522.1, from coordinate 271,983 downwards.
CGTAAATGCCCGTTTCCATCCAACTGTAACAAACATATTAAAGAATATCTCTTGAATGCACTAAAGGGTTGTAGACTGTCTACTTATGAGAAATGTAAATACTAAATACTAGTAAATAGTAAACATTTCCATTTTATCAAGTGGAATCTTAAGACACCTGCAAATATGTGATTACGAACTGCTAGCTTGTAACCAGAGGCGTAGCCAGCTTTGTTCAAGTTGTAGGCCCATACAAGGGGTTCCAAGGGGCACTTGTCCCTTGGTAAAGGGGTCTGGGGCCCCTCCCCCAGAAGCCGGAAACAAGTGGAGATTAAAAATGCAAAAATGAAAGGAAAATTATCAAAACAAAAAAAATATATGAATTCGATTCAATGCCCCAGAAAACAAATCAACGCCAAAGACACAATTGATTCGACCAAACGGTTTGTACCCGCTACCATCCCACCATTTCATTTTCTTGTCCAACTTGTAAGTCCAGGCATACAAGGCCTAATAGTAGCTACGCCACTGGTAACGCCCCATCTACTCGTACATCTACATACAATCTCTTAAACTATTATTATGAAACTCTCCTGTAACAGGAGATGTTGGTATGGTTTGATTTTTTTCAAGTAGATCCAAAGGATCTCTGCTAATCAACACTAGTATAAACATAATAATTCATGGGCATATAATGTTTGTTTATAGAAACTTGAGATACTTCAGAATGATAAATATCAGTTTATTAAATCTGGCTCTGCAAACAGTTTAAGCCGCTTAATAGTTCTAATTACGTATACTAGACTACTGGTAATCGTTTTCCCGTAACCATGCAGCAAATTTCAACTTTTTAATTTCTACGCAACTGTCGAGAAGTGCCCTTAATTTGACCGCATGACCCTATTAACCTTCTCTTATTGCATAAATTCGCAGGAGGCGAATGTTTATTTAACAAGGTTTATCAGTAACCATGCAGTAGAGTTGGTGTTGATGATACTTTATACATGTACATAGCGTTTCTGTGTAAATTTCTGAATATTCTTGTATCACTAAATTAATTTTGTTTGTTATATTAAAGCATAAAATAAAAATTATAGGAAAAAAGTAAAAATAAAATTAATTATATATGCAATAAATGTATGGCCCTTATGGAATTTTTGCGTCCAATAATTAAACAGTAAATAGTACCATTGCTTTAATTTTTTAATGTTTTTAACATTGTTTTGTTTTTGTTGTTTTCACAGAAATTTTTAATTTATAAACTTCTAAGAAAGTCTAATAAACTCATAAAATTCAATTTAAAATTATGTGTGACCTAGACCTTGAGCCAGCACAGTTCAAACATGTGCGTTGCACATTGTCTCAATATGTTGTGGCGATATCACAAAATGACTTTTGTGTTTAAAAAAAAAAGAGAGTAAAATATGCATATCATGAATTGCCACATCCAGCAGACACAGCCTTCCAACACAGCCAAAAAGTAGGGAGGAAAAGAGAGCATGTTATTGCAATAATCAGTTTCAAAATGGACGTCACAAACAATTAACGAAAGTGAGAACCCGGGTGTTGCCGCCTAGGAACAGTCAGTGGCAAAACAATTTGCCGCTGGGGGTTTAAACCAGCTTCTAGGGTGCACCAACCTCACACTTGCCACAACAGGTTATCATATCACAAAGCAAGTACAAGTAGCCTTCATAAACTCTCAAACCCCTGCCACCGTCGCGCAACCAAACAGGTAAGCATAGTCATCAACTGTAGATGGGTTAACCACAAGGCCTGCAAAGCGCTGTAGAATATGATGTTGGTCACTTTTTTTTTTTGAATTTACAGATGGTGTTTACGAATAACTGGGGAAAATTAATATTGCCTTTTATTTTCTTAAGTTTATAAATTAAATCCCCATTAAAAAACTGGCTGTGAAATACCTCAATGCAGTAGTGATTTTAAACTGCACCTGTATGTTTTAATTAAATCTGGGTATCGGCGATAAAACTTGCAAAAGGTTTTCCTTAATTTACGAAGTTAATTTTCCTTAATTTAAAGAAATTCGGGAATCACTCCCAATCAAGTCTACTTTCGGTTTCAAAAAAAGTGAAATACAATGTATGCATATCAGGATATATAACTAAGAAAGAGTACCTCTGCACAACATGAACACATGTGTAAATTTAAGTCAGTTCGGCTTTAGTATATTGGGGTGATTTATTCTATGTCTTTGGCAACGGCCGGCCGGGTTGGATTAGTCAGGTTATTAACTATGTTCCGAAAAGAACTTTTTGTGAAATCTAACCTCAGTACCCTGTATGTCTTTAGTAGTTTACTTGTTCATTTTTAGGTAACCATTATAAAGTTTCTTCTCATTTCTAAATAAAAACACTGTCTTTGATTGTTGGTATATTCAGCATAAACATTACTTGCAATGCAACCGGCGGATTAATGTTGGCAGTGTTCATAAATAAGAACGCTGTTTATTTGAAGGAATTTATATGAAACTGAGCATTATCAACTAAAAGATATATGATAAATGATGCATTACTGTACAAACATAATGCTTGAATTCATAAGATATTACTCTCTAATTATCTAACCATCATTTTCTGAGTAACCAGGTCAACCCTTGTCATTGGTTACCACAATGTTACTTGTTCTTTATCCGTATAACTATGTTACCCCTGTGTGTTCTTTAACATCCGCATGTAATTTATTCTTGTTTTCGGAATAGCATTTTCTCTTGTAATCTTTTAGTATGTACTGTCACAGAGGTCATAAACGGACGAAAGTTCGATTAAAAGTCAAAACTGTTGAAACATATTCTTTCAAACAAATCAATGCTACCGCGAACGCCATTTGTGACAGAAAAATATATATACGATAACAGCAATATTTTGATAGAATATTTTTAAGCATGTCTGCATTTGTACGAGTAACCGATGACGAAAATGAAGAAGCTATTGAAATTCCGACCGAAGACGATGGCGGAGATCATGATGGCACGCTTCTATTGACGTCTTTGGTCGCTCAGTTTCCGGGAGCGTGTGGACTAAAATATCGCTCAGAAACGGGAGGACTGAGAGGGATAAGACTGTCAAATGGCTCCCTACATCCTCCTAATGGATTGTGGGGCAGCACAACTTACATTGTTAATTTTCCAAAAGGTTTGTTTACACCTAATTTTCTGTTGTATGGTAGAGTATGGACCAATCTCACTTAAATCAGATCTAACAAACTGTTACCAGGCTGGCAATTATGCTTGATCGAGCTTAAAAGCTAGATCGGGCTTAGTAAGCCCGTTCTAGCTTATACATTTCAATAGAAAATGACAAACCAAGGTACATATAATGTCAGTTCGGGCTGTTTAAGGACTATGTAATTGTTGAAATAAGAAAACTGTACTGTTGGCACCAATGTATAAAATCTTGAGATATAAAAGGGCATTGTTGAAAAATGTTATAATATTTTATAAATCTCACTGCCAGTAACCTTTAAGCATAGGCATATTAGCATTGGTGTTGCACATGACATGTGAATACAGAAATAAATATGCAATTTTCTGTGCAAGTTTTCTTTTACTCTGACCAATATTTTCTGAAAGTAAAAGCATACTTGGAATGCCACGATATTACTGTAGATGCACTGAGACTTATATTTAAATATATTTTTGAAATATCTTATATCCCATAAACGAACCCACTAAACTGCAAGAAAAACTAGGGCGTCCATCTTTGTTTTGACACCCACGAAAATAATCGCGTTCTTGGGTTGTTAATACAACATGACATCCCCAGAAACACAATCCATCATAGAGAACAATGGTTAAAATTTTGTTGCCTACCAATCGATCGTCTTTATCTTTCGTCGATCATTCATAATCTGCCTTAAATTTCAGATGTGTAAATAAAACATTTTCATCAACACAGCTTTGCGGAAGTAAGGGACTAATCACCAATATTTGTGTTAATGAGCGAAACGAACATCATTTAAAATATCGCATTTTTTGGCAAACTTACTGATAACTTATGAATTTCTAATATTAACTATATTTTTTCTGTCAGTCATTTTGATTGTTTAGGTTTTATTTATGTAAGTGTGGAATATTTTGTTGCCACGTGCGAACTATTTTCTCCAGTGTTATTTCCCTTTGACTTCCGTTTTTTGAACGTCCGGTCGTGGAAGTAAAGTGAAAGTAGGAAATAATGCTGTTTTTTTTAACTTTAGGTGAGTTTATTGTTGCAATGACAGTTTGTGTATGTAATAAATGCACATTTCTTCACAATTATTGTGCGATCGTGTACGTCAACATAGTTTATTACCATTTTCTAGTGAGGGTCACCGTTGTTTACATTCTTAGTGTACACAAAAATTACCCACGATTTTTTCGTGATATGAAAGTACGGCGTCCGTAAAAGGACCACGTTTAATACAATTATGCTTCGATTGAGCTCCGTGTTTCCATTTCATGCAATGATCACATACGCTTGTGATTATGTATACTTAATTAAATTATGTCTTGAAGATTACACATTTTAAAATATGATGTTAGTAATTTTTATTATTCATTAAAGTATTTGACCTACAAAAACATCTTTGTAGGCACTATTCATGATATAAAAAAGGACAAGACCATTCACCAAATGAAGTTTACCATGTGCTTTACAAAGGAGAATACTGTTCATATGAAGTGGAAAATCTTTATTTGACAAAACTTAATCAAGAATCCTATCCCATAATCTTATAATAAGCTTTTAATGTTATGAAATAACTGGAACTTCATAACACTTGTAATTCAAAAACTTGGATATTGTTAAGCTTATAGCAGCATATCAAAAACAAAATCGATGACATGTTATATTTTTACAACATTTAATACTACAGAAATAAGTTTTTCACTATTCGGGCAATAAAATTAATGGTATTTGTAGCACAGTTACTACCTTTTTGTTTTATTATATGAGCATAACCACATGCTACAGCTTGAATATGTTTTTTTTATTTGGATTATCATATATTATTATGCATCTCATCATATAAAATTGAGACAGAACATTATCAGTTATCACACACTTTCAGTATACATTTTACATTTAAATTACTATCTGTTATGTTTAGTGTACTTTCCATTACCTGTGTCCAGTATTGACACCATACTTTATATTACTTACTGTTTGCACTACTTTCTTGTGTAAAGTTGTCAATGGTGGATTTCTGAATTTTAGTAAACATGGATATTTTAATGGGAGGATTTCAGTCAAGATAAGAATTAACTTAAAAAATTAACTCTTAGTGCATCTGTAAGGAGGTCTGTACTATCTTACTTTCATATTTATTTTTAATTGCTTTTTTGTAGTATATATGAAAACTTGCATGGAAAATAACACTGACTAAAGTCCTTTTTTCCATAGAATAAATAGATTTTGTTCATCTTTTTTCTCAATTCTTTGTAGCACTTACTCTTTTCTTTTATTTTGACATAAGGAAAAGCTCAAATTACTATAAATTACTGGTAATTTTCATTTTTTTATTACCAGACTTTTCTTGAAGCCATGATGAGAATTCATGAATAACTTAGTCCTTAAGTAACGGCGCAAGCTTAAAGAACTACATTGTGTACAGTTTTGCGGCCCCTTTCGGACCCAATTCACATTTTCTACTTTCATTTAACAGGTTAATGCGCAAATAAAGTTAAATATTACCTTTTTTACATATGTAGCATATAGCAGGTTTTCACATTGGCCAGTATTTTCTCATTTTCAGCGATAATTCTTCTAAACTTCCTGTCGGCACCATTTTGGACATTCAATAGACTAAAACAATAACGAGTAGCCGAAAACACTTTATTGTCAGCATCTTCTTGTTGCAGCAACTTTAGGTACCGGTTGTTTGAAAATATCATTGAGTGATAAAATACGTTCGAATACGGATGCACACAGCAAACGAAATAGAAACCAATATTTGTTTCTGTATAATAATCTTATGACAGGAATAGTTATTTTAAAAGTTACTTTTTGCTTTTATTTTACACAGTTTACATCATGTTTGGATTATGCTGCTTCAATTGTCATCATTGAACACTGGTTATTTTAAAGTAAACATTTGTTAACTTTCCACGATTTCCTAGCGGTAAATTATACCGATATAATATAAACATTTCGCTGGGTATTTTGCAAATTCTGATGTTGACACCATGAACAGTGAAACGTTTGTGACATCCATATTATTCCAAAATGAAAGTAAGTTGTTTAAAACTTTTATATATTTCAATAAATAGCAGCCATACTTTTCCATGTTCCAATGAAGATTATTACATAATGTCATCGCTTTTAATGTCAGTATCTGTGAAAAATATGATTGCATTCAAGTATGATTTTATACAAAAATTATTAAAAGTTTTACATGAAATATAAATATTTGCAAATCTTATTTATATAATAGGACCAGGTTTATATTGAGGCAATAATAACAATGAATAACAGCCAAACCCAGGTAAAAATTACAAGGGACAACTTTTCCACGCTAAACAACACCACACTGGCAAAATATCTTATTTTTACGTCAAAGATGCGAAGAAAAGATCAATAACAAGACTAAAAAGGCTGAAACCATCAAGAATAGTGTAAAGAAATTTTACTATTTTCTCCATTTGAAGCTTAATCTAAAGCTTGAACGACCTCTTTATAAAATTCCAGCATATTGTCTTTGGTTCCAACTGAAATAACATTTAGTTTATGTCTAAAACTTAAGACCAAAGTCGGTTTAATTTTACTTCATTAGAAGTATATGAATATTTCTCTCGCTCTTTCTTTCTCTCTGTTGAATAAAACAGTTAATAACATAATCACTTACTTCACTAGACATTTTCAGAAATATTCTTTGTGGAGTCCACTACGTAAACGTTACTACATGTACACAAATACCCATTCACGCCGAACAGTTTGGAAAATTACAGATACATTGGTAGAAACAGAAACATCTATATAGGGTTAAAAGTATATATTTAGAAGTGTATGTTCATTTCAGAAGTAAGTTTGAAACTTGTTACACACGTTAATAGTTACATATATAGAGATATCTTTATATAAAACTATAATAAACAACAAAAGCGGTTTTTGAATTTATTTTTATTTGCATATATAGTGTCCAGGACCAATTCAATAGTTGTGTTCAACACTATAATTTATATATAAAAACTTTTCACACAACCTATACTTTTATTGACGACTGCTTTAAGAGAAGTGATGCTGACAACAACATTTTACACTGTATTAGGAAATATCTTAGACAACACATCAACCAAAATGGCGGCGGTAGACGAAGAACAGATGAATTATAACCAAAAATGAGAAAATACTTGCCGATGTGAAAACCTGCTATACGCTACATATGTAAAAAAGGTAATATTTAACTTCATTTGCGCATTAAACTGTTAAATGAAAGTAGAAAATGTGAATTGGGTCCGAAAGGGGCCGCAAAACTGTACACAATGTAGTTCTTTTAGCTTGCGCCATTGACGTAAACAGCCCGAACTGACATTATATGTACCTTGGTTTGTCATTTTCTATTGAAAAGTATAAGCTAGATCGGGCTTACTAAGCCCGATCTCGCTTATAAGCTCGATCAAGCATAATTACCAGCCTGGTTACTGTTAGATGATAGATCTGATGATGACAAAGACACTGTATGTAAGCTCAGTCTTTGCGAAAAGGCATCCGACCGCCGGTCATGTCCGGAAAAATTTGCTGCGGTCCGGCAGTTTTGTGAATTTTTCGGTCCGGCTGACCGGCAATTTTTTTCGGCATTTTAGGTACGAAAAATCTCGGTGCAGGGTTCGACGTTAACTTTTTCAATAACTGGACCAGTGGTCCAGTTACTTTGAAAATCTACTAGACCTGACCATGAACTAGACCGACATGTAAACGATACTACAACACTGAAAATGTACACTGAGTTGTTGAAAGGGCACAGCACTGATATATGTACAGAAGTTAAATAGGCATATACACCATGAACAAACAAAATACTTGATCAATATTAGAAACCAGTGTTTTTTTTCACTTTTGGGGGAAGGGGGTCGCAGCCCTTTGGAGGGGGAAAATTGCGACGCGAACAAAGGAAAGGGGGAATATTTGGCATATACTTGCAGCCTGTCAAACACAACAAAACAAAGGGTTCACTGATTTTTTAATTCAAAGAATGTCAGTGGTCTACAGTGAAATGTCTCTTTCTCCCTCTGCAATTTTATCAGTTATTCTTCAATTTCTTGTCAATGTATTGTCTATCAGTGGGGTATCCATTCACTCAGTAGGTTCTGTAACAGACTCCAGCAAAGGGGGAATTTTTTATCAGACATGGGGGAAAAATATATACTATTGTGAGTGGGGAATGGGGCCCTATTTCTCCCAATATTTGGCATAAAAAAATCACTGGAAACAGTGACTATCATATAAAATCGCTTCAACTCAGAACTGTCAATCATGATTTATTGTTTACACTGAACTTAAAAAATGTCACTTGTCAAGTATGAGTTACACATAGAAATCTACGGGTTAAAGTTACACTTCAGTCAGGACGTCTTGCCCTTTGTCCCCCATGCCACCATAGTTCAAGGGCTTTCTGGGCATTGTATGAATCAATAGGTGGACCTTCAATGGCCAAAACTAAAAGATTGTTCATATTTGACATTTTACTGTCGTCTTGTCAAATCGAATAACAAAACAAAACCGGAAACAGTTCGATGTCATATTACTTGGGATTCCAACAAGTTATGTATATAATAGAAACTGTCGGGCCTAAGTATGCAGCATTTGTTTTAACTTGGTTTTATCTTACAATAATAATGTTAAATCATTGTGTAATGGATCATAGGAACACATAAATAAACATTAATATGTGGATGGTAGAAATGATTATCATTACAACATTGTCAAATCCGTGAAACTATGCCTCGATTTGACTTAAAAAATGCCCGTATGGATACGTCATTGTCTATTAGTTTCATTGTTGCTCAATGACATAAATAGACTATGACGTATACATACTGGCATTTTATATGCTTTATTTTAGATAACACAGTCTCGATCTGGATACATAAGCCATTCAGAAAACGCATGTCAAGATTGTTTAAAAATAGTAACGTCAAAGTTCCCTGTTACTGAAGGGACATTGAATTGGCAAATATTGTCAGAGATTTACTGTAATTTTGCTTGTGAGACTTAATTATACCGGATATTTTGGCGGATTTTGATAATTTTGCAACACGACCACTCGGTCCAGCTAGTCTAGAACATGACGAGACCGAACCGTCGATAAACTAGTAAATGTCGTTTGGTCGGGCCTTAATGTCGAACCCTGCAGTGCAAACAATATTTTCGTTATAATTACCCAGGATCCCGCTGTTGATCGCAAATGTCAGGAAATGCGACAGGAGAAAGATAATTTGGCGACAATATGTTGCAATTGGTGAATTTACTAGCGATAAAAAAAAATGCATCGCAATAACACAAGCTCCATTTTCTTATTGTAAATGATATAAGCGATAATGATGTAGAGTCAGGTGACCTATGCTCGGCCAGATTCATAACGTTTTCTTTACAAATATTTTATTTACCGATCGTCCTTAAAAATTAATGTTGTTATGTAGTTAGCATGTTTTAACAAAATTAGGTCATACATGTAAGCGCCCTGATGACGTCAGTTAATGGGTAAAATCAGCGCGGTTTTTAACAGGTTCAACACAACTAAATTTAAGTAGATTTGGTCCAATGCTCGGCCAGATAGTTTAACAGCCAATTTATGGTTATTTTTGGAATATAATGTTATAAAATATTAGAATTATATTTAAATATCTTTAAAAATATAACAATTCAAAAACTTAAAAACAATAAGTGTTTATTTTGCTCTTTAGATATGTACTCACCTTTCCTGATGCTGTTATTTTCTTATTTCACCACTGCGGAAAGTACATTTTTAAAGAATGTGCAAACATTGTCAAAATAACCAGTAAAAGAGTAAAATGATTACATTGAAAGATAAAATGGTCTTTAATAACAAAAACGTATTAAGTAATTTGTCAGTTAACAATGTTTGTCCTAGTATTATCGCGGTGCGGTTCAGATTTTTACCCAGTGTATTCGGGAGTGGGTGGGATGTAGGTTAAGACGGCATTTATAAAAGCTGTGTTATTCTTTCATAACTTTTTAAAGGGAGATTAAATATAACATTTTTTCACAACGATACACACAGGTCGAATGAACATTATGTTTTGACTTAAAAGAAATTTGTTTTTAGTTTACAATTTATCTGTCATTTCTGACCGCTATCGTCTGCTGTCGGCATTCAAGCGCTTTGATGATACAGACCTTACATACTTTCTACAATGTAATGCTTTCTTTCTACAATGCAATGTTGGGTTAAACAAAAAACAAACAATTTACTTTCGATTTCACATTTTTATTGAAGAAACGACTGATGTAAACAAAACTGGCCGAGCATTGGACTGGCCGAGCATAGGTAACTTGACTCTAAGCAGCCCGGATGAAAATAACGGCTTGTTACTTTGGCAGATTATTACGAGTTTTATGACACTTTGAGAACATATAAGATGTGATAATTGGATTAAGATGATTATCTTCGATCAGGGAGTGACTGTCAGTAATTAATAATGCAATGCACGTGAGGCATTTGCTCACTTGATATTAATGGAAAACACCCCCAGATGATTTTGGATAGTATACTCACTATACTTATTACTGCGATATACCTATTACGCGACAGCCTTGGTAAGGACAAATTCACATGTATACATGATGATGTCACTTCTTTTTCTGTTAGGATTTGTTTACATTATCTCCCAACATCTCTCAAACAAATTGAACAGCAAAATATATAAAGTTTCTAAATATCTACTTTTTAACAGAAAAAATTAACTTCATACAGAATTGGATAACCACTGTTTATCAAAAAGCATTACTTCAAAAGGTTTTTATATATTTAATTCCATGAAGTAAACATTTTTTAGTTACTAATGATTTGTTCCAGCAGAATTTAAGTCAAGTAAGCTACATTTTATCACCAGATTTCTGTTCCTGTATCCAGGAATCTTTATCAAAGGGATTGGAAACTATAGTGATAAGCATTAAAATACTGAAATATGATGTCGTGCTATCGATTTTCTTACGACGGCCTACCTGTACAAACGCGCTGTTTAAGTTAACCGAGCGCATAGCGAAGATAGTCAGAATTCGAAGTACCCCAGTCGTACAATTTAATTGATAGCGTCAACAATAATTTCTCGATTTTCTTCAAATTTTCATGAAATCATCAAGAACTCTTTCTTCTTTCTAGTGATGTAAAAATTTATTTGGAAAACCGACATTAAATACGAAAAGTTTCGAGTTAAACACGGACATTCTACCTTTTTTTCGGCTTTAAATTGTGGCAGCGGATATTTGTTCACCAACACCACATCTTACATTTTAATTGATAGCGTCACCGATAACTTCTCGATTTTCTTCAAATTTTCATTAAATAATCAAGAACTGTTTCTTCTTTTTAGTGATGTAAAAATTTATTTGATGTAGGTGTTAAACATCAGGACATAATACATCCTTTAATTTTCTAGATTCTTGTCCTCATTCAAGTTTTTGGACGCCCTTGCAAGAAGCACCTAACGATGCCTTATTTCATTTCAAAACCCTCTCCATAAATGATGATTAACACACTTGAAAATAATATCTACCTCTTCGGGGAGAATCACTTTATTCAATTCGACTATTGTCAATGCAAATGCAACCTTAGGTGTAGTGCAATTTCCGAACAAACGACGACAATTTTTTTTTACACCTGACACCATTTGCAAATAATATAAAAATATAGACGAATTTCAGAACTTTAATTTACTGTCTAGCATTCGAAAATGAATGCACTATTATGATATACCTCATCAACAGACTGTATTTAACAAGATTGTTTGTAAATTGATCGCTTTTATCTTAATTAGTTGTTAAAAATCCAACATTAAAAGGCATCACTTGGCTCGTTGACGAACAAAAGAATAAAAAAGGTGTAACAAATAAATATTAAAATAACCGCTAAATATGCATTATTGCGGACAAATAAAGTAAAAATATGATAAAATGACACTTACCTTATAACTAAATCAACATGTTAACGCATAATTATCATAAAAAACAAAGATGCAGACAGATTTTCCAACAACCGATTTTTCCAAAGGCTTCCATGCAAAACAAGATTGCGGACGGAAGGGGGTGTTCATATTCGATAAATTCCGGGTGTCCAATCCCGTTGATAAAGATTCCTGCTGTATCCTAATTGGCTGAATCGTGGTAATATGTATACAATGAAAAAACAAAGGCTGACACAGAGGTTCACTGCAAAATCGATTTTTATTATAAAGGATTCCAAATTTTCAAAAAAATTCATCTGTTTTCTAAAGATAATGGATAGCTTTAGTTACATTCATAACAGCTGATTGTTGTTGTTGTAAATTTATTTTAATATACCCTGGCAAACTTAAGGTAGAGAATGCCTAAAAAATTCCCGCGTTTTTTGGCCGATTTCGGATTATTACGTCACACAACTTTCGGTTTATAAATTTTATTATTTTTTTACTCTGTTTAGTTTAACTATTTGAAAAGGCATTCTACGTAATGGAAATTCAATAATATAAAGAAATTTTCACCTCTTTTTAAAAAATAGAACGTTTTTACAAGAAATGTGATTATTGACGGATGGTACCGAATACTTTACGTCATTACGGAAATTGTACGGAAATTGCCGAAATGGGCCGAAATCGGCCAAAAAAACGCGGGAATTTTTAGGCATACTCTACCTTAAGACTCGTGGTAATAGGTATGACCTGGATAAAATAATTACAGAAAGGTGAGAATGGATTTTTTCAAGAAATAATGACGAAATAATCACACAGAAGTAGTTTTAATTACACCAACTTGGAAATTCCACTGTAGCACCAAGATACTTTAAAGAATAATGGCAGTCTGAATTTCCATTTGTGTATTATATTTCCATAAAAGAATCAGTGTACTGTAGTATACTGTAATTTGTGTCTGAAAAGTAAGGCCTCCAATATATTTAGAACTGTTTTTTTTTTTTAATAGTTTTTAGACAACAAGAAGGCTGTAGTGATGCCAAGTTCCAGCAACAGATGCAGACTGCTAGACAAGTTTCAGTGAATATAAGTGGGAGTACGAAGGCAAATTTATGTCATCTGGCACAGAAAGACCTTGCCATATTTATTTTTGTCATGTTTTCAAGAATAAAATAGATTTAATAATCTGTAAGACTGTATTGTTGTTTTGTAACATGTGTGGGGGGTATAAGTAAAAATAGAGCTATTTGATTGGCTCCAATATATGTGTAGCATAAATATAGAGAAATAAGATAGTTTTACTAAGAATAAAATTAGGGTTTTTCGGTCTGGCAGAAATTTTTTCACCAGTCTGGATGACAGGCAGTTTTTCATCCCTTTCGCGAAGATTGTAAGCTATAGCGGTTTTCCCCGATTACTATTTTAAGAAATTTTCAACACAGAAATAACAATGTCATTACAGTAGAAATTAATGCAATACTTCATAAACACATCGTATCTTCAGTAAAATATGTCTTAGGGAGGTTGTCAACACTTTTCATGTTTTAAACACTGTGTTTACTTTCTCTTTTGCAATTTTGTAGGCGACAATCTGATTGGTTCAAAGGGTTAGTGATAAAATAATGTTTTGGTAACTCAACATCGGATCCTGATAGGAGATGATTTTATTCAGATTGGAGAATGGATACTACCTTTTTAGATTTATTAAGACTTATAATGAGCAGGTCTAAGAAATGGCTGTTTTTACAGACTGTCAGCCGTTCCCTAGACCTGTTTAGGTGTCATTTCCTGGCCAAATTATGCCATTTTCAATTTCATATATTAAATGGACAATCCCAGGGTTTATTCCTTAACAAACTGACGCTGATAGTCTGTGTCTTCCCCTGGAAAAAATATCCTCAACAAAAATCACTTTTCCCCTTATAAAGTGATTTATTTTTTATCAATTTAAAGTTAACATAAGCTTAATTTTTAGTAAGGTTTAACCTATTTCATCTAAAATCTGGACATTTTTAATAAATTTTTAAAATTTGAAACCAAGTATGTATGTTATCAAATATTGTTTGATAATTGTTACTAAAAGATAGACTTGATACTTCACAGACACTGTATCCTGGTTGTCACCTTTAGAAATTACAGCTCATAATGGATTACCGTTGTTTTTGGAATAAAGCTAGAATGCAATTGCAAGTTGTAAATGGATTTTACAACTCCATTATTGGACTAACACTAAGTCTTGTAAATTGCTGTTAGAATTAGATTAGATTGGGTCACCCAACCACCAAAAATATTGGAATCCACAGAATCCACTCTGATTTACTGGAATCCACCTTAAAATGTTTTCTGAGTTATATTTTTGAAAATTAATATATGAATCCAGATGTTAGAGCGTTTTAAAGCAATATGCATCTAAATTTGGCAGTACATTTGTACTGGTCCCATTTTTTGTGTCGCCCTTTCGAAGAAATCGCGATACATAGGGATCTGCGACCGGATGAATGTTGGAGTTCCCAATTCTTTCTTGGGTTTCACAAATTGTCTCGTCCCAACATCACCTGCCGGTGCTAAAGGGTCCATCCCTGGCAATCTGTGCCAAGGATGTGGGATGGGGGAAATTAGCAGAGAATTGCTAATTTAAAAGTCTCCACCACTGACATTACATATGTCAGAAAATGACTTCAGTAAAGTCCAGCAATACCAAACACTCTATTTTCGATTCGATTTCATTTTAATATCCTTCACCAATAACTAATATTTACAAGATGCATCTTAAAATTTATATTTACAAAACTGCTGTCACATAAGTCACCCCATTTGGGGTGACTATTTTAAGTCACTAATTCACTACATTCTGTTATTTTCAAAAGTTCCACAAAAATTGAAGTAAGCACTTCTAATGCTTTTTTAAGACTGTCCTCATTTTACAAAATTAATCTTTATTAAAATTAAGGTTTTTGTTTCCACCCAATGAAATTAGAAAACAAATTAAACTTTTAACCAATAAAACTCTTTGTTACAAATATGCTAATTACAAAACCCTAAAATCATAATCAGTCTGTGGCTTGACACTTATCAATAATTAATCTAATACCTTGTTTATCTGTCAACTTAGAGTCAAGCTGATTATATCATAAATGTGCCTAAAAGGAAATTTCTTTGTTTCTTAATTTCAATAAATTCTAAGGAGATCAATTATTAAGTCTGCCAAGATATCAAATACCTGCATGCAATAAAATTGTCAAACAAATATGTCAAACACAAGTCTAAACCAAAGACATTTAGAAAATATTTTGAACACTAAATTTATTAAATTTTCATTTGTTTAACTTTAAAGTTTTTATGAATTTTATTATTTACTAACAAGTGGGGTCCACTTTTAAGCGGTGGCAGATCACTTTGTCCGTCTGTCACGAAAACTTAATGTTGGCTATAACTTTGCCATTTCTTAATGTTTCTTCATGAAACTTTCAAATTATATTGCTTATGACAACACGCTCATGATAATGCCAAATTCTTTAGGTCAAGGTCAAATTTGTTGCAGTTATGTCCCTTTTTGTACTAGGATTTTGACGTGAAAACTTAACATTGGCTGTAACTTTGCCATTTCTCTATACTTTTTCATAAAACTTTCAAATTATATTGCTCATGACAACATGCTCATGATGATGCCAAATTATTTAGGTCAGTGTCATATTTGTTGGAGTTATGCCCCTTTTTGTACTTGGATTTTAACATTAGAAAACTTAATGTTGGCTATAACTTTGCCATTTCTCAATATTTCTTCATGAAACTTCAAAATTTTATTGCTCAAGACAACACACTTGTGATGATGAGATGTTGTTTCGGTCAAGATGGAGTTATGCCCCTTTTTGAACTTGCATTTTTTTCTGACATTGTACCAGAGGGCGACACAAGTGTTCAACTGAACACTAATCGCTAGTCTTTGTAATGTATAAATTTGAAGCGCGCGCTATAAAAATTTGTATGGAATCCATCTTAAAACTGATTTTCAGGTTATATTTTTGAAAATAAATGCTTGTATCGTGATGTCAAAAAGATTTAAAGCAATGCATCTAGATTCTACTGTACCAATCTCATTTTTCGTTGTCATGTATGTATAAATTTGATGCGTGCGCTATAAAATTTGTCCGGAATCCACCTTAATAATGAGTCATATTTTTGGAAATGAATTTTGGTGGATTCCGGTAATTCTTGTCACCAGATTAGATTAACACTTTTCTTCATGGGATATGGCTGTGCTGTCTGCTCAGGATCTACACTGTTTGCTTTAGATTCATAAGGATATTTCTGACCAAGAAGCTGATGGTGTAGTGTAGATCCAGATCAGATGGCAAGGATGTGCCAGCTGATCTCAAGTTACTGTAACTTGAACTTTGTTTATTATCTCTAGCAGAGTCTAAGCGTAAGGGAGATGAAGAAATTGACAACCCTGTGTCTAGTAAGATGAAGAAGGTAGAATCTCGGCGACCCAGTGACCTCATTGTTCTGGGACTGCCATGGAAAAGCTCCGAGGAAGACATGAAGGAATACTTCAAACAGTTTGGAGAACTCGTACTTGTTCAGGTTGGTTTATGTTCTCAAAAACTGTTTTCACATGTTGTCTTGCTGTCTAATATTCAAATTTAAATGTTCTTCTGCTGTACATTAAAATTTCATTTCATAAAAGGTATATTATTGTTTATACACTGTAATTGTACTTTGTAAAATTAAAATGAAATGACAACTACTTCTTATTTGCTTGATTATTAAAGTTCCTTTCTGTCCCACTAATCAGAGCTAAAATAAGCACCTTTAAAGCATAGTTGTGTGAGTATTTTGTAAGTGTTGTTCCAATGTTGCATTCAATCTTGTAAGCCAGGTTTACACTTGTTTGATCATCTTACCTGCTGGATTGAATAGCTAGAAAATAATGTACTGTATAAAGTGGTGGCAGGGAATGGTGCTAAATTACTGCCTAAGCTGTAAGCTTGTAAGATCAAGCCCCCTGACTTCATGCATTATAATAGCATGTTACTGTTGTTACATCATGCATGATACTTGGTCATTAAATATGATTGAACAGCTGCTTATAGATGTTAAAATGTGTGTGACAGGTGAAGAGGGATCCTAGGTCAGGGCAGTCCAAAGGCTTTGGTTTCGTGAGGTTCAAGGAGTATGATGCTCAGTTGAGATGTTTGGCAGCCAGACACAGGATTGACGGACGATGGTGCGAAGTTAACCTGCCAAACTCACATGTAAGCAAAATAATCTGCAAGACAATACATTTTATTTTAGGAAGTGTATAGTTGATACATACCAAACATGTATATCTGCGATTCTGAAGCTCAACTTTTGATTCACAAAAGTATTTTTATGGTCACATGCCACAGCAGTAAGACTACAGTACCTAGTATCTATTATTATCAACTGTTATATTGTATATAAGCACTTAACATATCTGTAATTATGCACATGTAAGCCAATGAATGAGTAAACTTAAGTCTTTACTCCATATAAATGCCTTAATATAGGCTAACAGTGTAGATCCAGATCAGGCGGCACATCTGTGCTTTCAGACAGGATCTGCACTGTACGCCTTTGAATTATTTGGTTAATACTGATCAAAAAGCAGTCAGGCATGATCTGACAGCACAGATTTGCTGACTGATCTGGATCTAAATTGTTTGCTAATGCAATAAAAGGCATATATATGGAGGGGAGGGTTAAGAACTCTCAGGGCTCTCACTTGAGGGAGACTTGGGAGAAGTGGTCTCCCAAAGGTAACCAGTCTTCTTCCTTCTTTGAGCTATGGGAGAAGTACTTTGGTATACAATATAATTATATGGAAAGAAAGCTTTTGACTGCAAACTTCTCCATAATTCAGTAACAGTGTTTTTTTTTTTCACTTTTGGGGGAAGGGGGTTGCAGCCCTTTGGAGGGGGAAAATTGCGACGTGAACAAAGGAAAGGGGGAATATTTGGAATATACATGCAGCCTGTCAAACACAACAAAATGAAGGGTTCACTGGTTTTTTACTTCAAAGAAAGTCAGTGGTCTACAGTGAAATGTCTCTTTCTCCCTCTGCAATTAGTGGGGTATCCATTAAACATATCCTGACTCAGTACGGTCTGTAACAGACTCCAGCAAAGGGGGAATTTTTTATCGGACATGGGGGAAAATATATACTATTTTGAGGGGAGAATGGGGCCCTATTTCTCCCAATATTTGGCATAAAAAAATCACTGAGTAAAATTATGACAAAACTTCTCCCTGATTTGCAAGTCTAGTGAGAGCCCTGTATATATTGTAAAAAATGATGAATAGCATTTATAACAGTAATAATTTAATATCTTTGAGAAGGCAACATAAACAAGATGGTATTATAAAACTAAAATTTGATTCTCAACTTGTGCTGTTTATGGCTGTAAATATTGAGTTACGCTCAACCCTGGATTAGGCAGCATGGGCTGTAATATGCATTTCCATTACTGGCCATAAACAGGCTTAATCAAACACAGCTAGTGTAATAATGTTGCTGTTATTAAAAATTTTCAGATGGAGAACAGTATCCTTCCTACAAACAGGAAAATCTTTGTGGCACGCTGCACAGAAGACATCACAAATGAAGACCTCAAGGAATACTTTGAGCAGTTTGGCGAGGTGGTAGACACATTCATCCCAAAACCGTTTAGAGCATTTGCTTTTGTCACGTTTGCAGACCCAGTGATAGCCAAGAGGATGTGTGGGGAGGATCACATTATCAAAGGGGCAAGTGTTCACATCAGTTCTGCCGAGCCAAAAGGGGGCAAAGAACCGAGACATGATGAGAGAATGGTGTCACAAGGTTCACGAGGGGGTAAATCCAGGCAGAGGGAGGAGTCAGGGGGGTGGGGCCAACAGGGACAAAGGCATTCTGAAAACATGGCCATGGAACCCAATCCTATGAGTAACATAGGCATGAACATGCTGAGCTCTGCTATGCTTGCAGCAGCCCAGGCAGTGTTCCAGGGGGCAACAAATCCTAATGCTGGTGATGGGTATCACTTGGGTCCTGGTTTTGGGGGCACTCGGGACAGTCGAGGTAATTCATGGGGTGGGGATAATGCACAGAGTGGACAGTCATCATATTCTTCATGGGGAAATAAAACTGGAGGGGGAGGGGGCTATACAAGTAGCAGTAGTAACAGTGCACAACAGTGGGGCTCTGGCTCAGGGTCAAAAAGTAGCTGGAACTAGACTTTTCAGGTGGTGGTATTGGGGAAGAGACTTAAAAGTAGAAGGTTTGATTGGTCCCATCTTCATCTGATTTCATTTTAAATGAATTATGCCCTTAGTCTGTTTTTTGAAGTTATACTCTTGGAGATTTAAAGTTTTGTATCTTTTCCTTTAAATAACAGCTCAATTTCAAAGTGGGTCTTTCTATGCATTGTTTACAGACTTATCTGGAATAAGAACTTTTTACTGTTGTTTCTTAATTCTACCTTCCTATATTTGCTAACTAGATTTTCCAATTATGTTCTTTTCTAAAATTTTAATCCAACCACATTATGATGCACTTGAAGTGGTGAGTGTTTACTTTATGATGGCTCTAATGTCAGCATTAAGCATCAAGAGGCCTTTCCAGCATCTTTAAACATAAACATTGTAATACTGGTAGTTTTTTTTTTTTATAAAAAAATTAATATTTTTGGCAGATTTGTACCTTTTAATAAGTCAGCATTTTAACCCTTTCCCCCATATATACACATGTTAACACTTGTGTTACCAGTGTAAATCCAGATCAGCCAGCACATCCCTGATCTGGATCTGCACTGGTGGCATTTCAGTCAGTAATACCTGATGAATATAAAAGTGAACATTGAAGATCAATTTTAGGGAAAAGTTTTGGAACTTTTCAGCTTTTTGTAAGAAACATTTAGGAAAAACTTCTTTGACAGAGGGAATTTATCAAATTTGGGAGATTATTTCTCCCATGTCTCCCTGCTAAGCGATTCCCTGCAGTAGGGAGGCCTCTTGTTAATGCTTTTTTCATTCACAAAGAAGTAACTGGAAGGATTGGAAGGTTAGCAAGATACTGGAAGGTAGTTAAAGAAAAGTTAACTGAAAATAGAGTTCTTTCACATTGTTACCTCCCCTTAGCGCTCTCTAAAATTGAAGAGCATATTTAGTCGATAAATGCACGCGAGGGGGCATCGTTTACTAATGTTAATATGACTAAGTGATTATAAAATTAAGAAAATGTTGATTAATCATTTCAAATTTATAAATAAGTAAGTTCTGTCAAACAACAAAGACTAAAAAAAAACGTTATGATCATTTAAAAGCACATCAAGAAAGTTTATGCGCATTTTAAACATTGTTTATCGCGGTATTTTCAGAACGCGAGTATCCAACGGATTTGTTTGGGTTTTTTATGAAAATACACACATGAATTGTGTTTACTAAAAATAAATCTGTATAATTGACAATTCAGATGAACATTATCGGACATTTTACCGTTTTACGGCATTTTTTTTGTAACGCTATAATTTATAGTGGAATGAGACATAATTATATTCTGATGTAGCTCGTCGGCGACTAGGTTGATATGTGTTTTGCGTGTTATGCTTTTGAGAAAAAAATATTACGTATTTACATAATAGGATGATTCCAGCTACAACCAGAGAAATCGTTAAATTGATTGAACCAAACGAATATTGCCGGACGGCAGGCCAACCAAAACCTATTCAAAAAAATCCAGAGAGTTTTTTGTTGTTTTTTTAAATCTATTTTGATGTTGAGTTCGTAATTGTTGTCGCTGAAGCTTTTGAAATATAATATTTTCATTTCTGTTTAAAATCAAAATGACCATGGACCAAAACAAATGAACGGGACTGCGATATTCAGGTCCGAGTTTACTTTTATGACACTTAGCTGTTGTGTACATGTTTGCCCGGGGCAGCGTGTCACTATCACTTAATCTCTCACTAAACAGGAAATTTTGGAGCCGTGACCAAGACCAAGTTTCTTAATATTAAATAATATAATTGTAAAACCCATTCTCAATTCAGTTAAATTTATGTTTCATTAATTATCCTTTTTAATATTTTTAAATCCTGAGATTTTGCCTGAAAATCCTTAGATCCGGAGAAGAACCTTACGGTCCGGAGATTTCAGATAAAATCCTGAGATTTTTTAGGTCTGCGGACATTTTATCTTCTTTCTACATCATTCCCGTAACACGTAGATATTCATGAAATGCGACTTAAACTAATGTCTATTGACTATGGCTGACGATTTTATTAAAAAAAATGATGTTTATAATAACATGAATAACTTAATAAGCTTAATGGGCGTTGAATACAACGACGATACATTGCTGAATTCATCCCTTTAACCTCCAATTTAGAGAGATCATGTAACATAAAATATATTTCTTGAAGTTAACGCATTTTGTCAGAAAAACTCGATACGCTTAATATATGTGTCTGTGGAAAATATACAGTAACGTGTAATCCTCAATGTATTTGTTTTTCATATAAGACTTCCTGATGTCAAAGTGGCAACCATGTCTTTGATTGTTTTACGCTTTTCACAGTCAAATCTTGCCGACCAGACGTTTTAAGCCTATTATATTCGGAAATTCTAAAACTCGAATTTATTATGCTTTATCATAATTATTATTATATATTTTATCATTAGCTTTTAAGACGACACCGTGATCAAATCTGTTCATTCTGTTAGCAATGACACAGTTAAATGCCCCCTCACTTGTCGGTTTAGGGATAAAACCAATATTTTCCGCACCTAACGTGGCGTACGACGCATGCGCACAACAATGTGAGAGACCTCTATTAGAAAACGTTACCATTATGGCGGCAAATGGGCCTGTACTATTAAGCACCCTAGAAAACTCTTTCATAATTTTACTTAAGTAAAAATGTTATATACATGTAGTTCTTGTTTCTATGAGATATTTAAAATAGAATGTACAGGGA